>PVKU01001496.1:239528-296688 GCA_004027475.1 Anoura caudifer | reverse complement strand
GGAAGAAGAAGAGCAACAAGTGGAAAACTTAGTTGAACAAATAATAAAGAAGAACTTCCCCAATCTGGCAAAGGAAATAGACTTCTAGGAAGTCCAGGAAGCTCAGAGAGTCACAAAGAAGGTGGACCCAAGGAGGAACACACCAAGGCACATCATAATTACATTAGCCAAGATTCAAATGAAGGAGAGAATTCTAGAACCAGCAAGGGATAAGGGCACAGTCACCTACAAAGGAGTTCCCATCAGACTGTCAGCTGATTTCTCAAAAGAGACCTTACAGGCAAGAAGGGGCTGCAAAGAAGTATTCCAAGTCATGAAAGTCAAAGACCTACATCCAAGATTGCTCTATTCAGCAAAGCTGTCATTTAGAATGGATGGGAAAATAAAGTGCTCCAGACAAGGTCAAGTTAAAGGAGTTCATCATCACCAAGCCCTTATTATATGAAATGTCAAAGGGACTTATCTAAGAAAAAGAAGATAAATATGACAGTAAAAAGACAGCAAACTCACAGATATTAACAACTACACCTAAAACAAAAGCAAACTAAGCCAACAGCTAGAACAGGAATGGAACCACAGAAATGGAGATCACATGGAGGTTTAGCAACAGGGGAGTGGGAGGAGGAGAGATGGGGAAAAGGTACAGAGAATAAGTAGCATAGATGGTGGGTAGAAAATAGACAGGGAGAGGGCAAGAATTATGTTGGAAATGTAGAAGCTAAAGAACTTATGACACATGGATATGAACTAAAGGGGGGAATGTGGGTGGGAGGGAGTGTGCAGGGTGGAGGCAATGATGGGGAAGAAATGGGACAACTGTAATAGTATAATCAATAAAATATAACTAAAAAATAAAAATAAAAAATAGTGATTTTGAAATGAAAATCATCTCATCATGTTACTGTATACTTCTCTTCAAGAATATAAATACAAATACTCTTCAAGTATTTTTTACATATATTTCATGGTGTGGACTAAATCTCATCACCCAGTGGCAGACCTTAAGTTTGGCAGCATACCTCATTGTCACAAATGACACCATTTTTTTTGTAGTCTTTGTGAGACATTGTCTGGGCTATATACCTAGATGGGCCATACAGTGAACCTATGCTTGTTTTAAAGGAATTCTGCTCATTAGACTGGTCTACATGTAATCTACTCATACAGGACAGTTCCTACTATATTTCCACAGAGCCTCCAGCTCCTGGCATTGTCTGAAGAACATGTTATTTTAAAATAATAGTCACCTCTACTAACATTAAGATCTAAAAAGATAGAGAATCCAAAGAATGAAATTTCATTTATCAAATCCAGTTCTTTTTTTAATATATTTTATTGATTATACTATTACAGTTGTCCCATTTCTCCCCCATCATTTCCCTCCACCCTGCACACCCCCTTCCACCCACATACCCCCCCGCTTAGTTCATGTCCATGTGTCATAAGTTCTTTAGCTTCTACTTTTCCCACACTATTCTTGCCCTCCCCAAATCCAGTTCTTAAAACAGCCTGGTTGTGATCCCTTACTACAAAAGTTTGAAGACAGTGCATTTATGTGGTTTGTGCCTCCAGTAAAAGGGAGAACATTGCATGCCTACCATTTGGAAGGATAGTTAATGTCTTAATTTAATGACAAGACTTGCAGCTGTGTTTTTGTACCCTCTGTGGGTTGCAAATATCACTTTTAAATGAGAGCATGAGATGGGCACCAAGGCCTTGGATCCCTAGTCAACCTGCCAAGGACAAAATATGAATACCAGAGTTTCACATCAGGTAACCGACCTGAAAAAGCTGCAAGGCTACACTAGAAAGCAAGACCTGGACAATCCATGACCTCATGGATATTACAAGGACAATGGGGAAGATGGAAAGCAAACGACAGTTACAAAAGATGCTTGCAAATCTGAAGGCTAAGGTATGCTCACCAAAATGAACCTTTCAATCATCTGGATGTCAGAACCTCGTTAGATGGGGTCTGTAGTTCATGGGTGCTTATCACTGAGTTTAGAAGCCTTTCCTAATTTCCCTGTTGGCAAGAAAAATAGTCCCTTGCTTTTGCCTAAGCTACTTTCCAACTCAAAATATATCCAAGCTCTTGCTCTTTTTATTCAAGCAATATTCTCTTAATTTGAATTTCTCTGGCATGTCCAGATCCATCTTTTTGGCCAGAATACTATTCAAAGATTAATGGTCTTGAGAGAATAATGTTTTTCACACTAGATTTCTAAAGAGCTGTTTAAGCTGTTTACTAATTCAACGGCTGAATGATGAACTAGAACAAAACCTGGACAGATATTGTCCTCATCTGTTATTTTTTCTGTATCTCAAGAGGGTCTGATGGGCTCTTGAATTTGCCCCTTGAGCTAAGTAGTAGGAAAGTACTTTGATTCTTGGCAACTTACCCAGTAGTCTGAGAAATGTGACTTAGCTACCTTAATTCTGGTTTGTGGGAAAGGGCAGAATTTTCTATGGTTATTTTGTGCACTGTTGCAAAAGAGAAAACTTTTCTTTTATATGTGTGGGCTCTATAGACAGGAAGGATTGTGAAGAAAAAATTGTATGATGACAACAAATCTGATTGACTCCTGGGATTTTGAGTATGATAAGCAGTGCTTTCCTCTCCACATTATCAATTTCATGGTATTTAGAAGTAGTAACTGCTAGGTTTTCTTTTATGTCTGTTAGAAAATATTGGCATGTGACTTACTATTGATACAACACATGGAATAAATTTTAGCCAAAGGGCTGCTTACTACCTACATGATATATGGGTTATTATCTGTGTTAAATGAAAAAAAACTTTGCTTTTTATTTAGCTTTGTAGAATTGGATGTCTATAACAAGCTAGCATTCTCTTTTTTACACCCATCTTTATGGTTAATATAGTCATGTAAATTAAGAAGCTAAGAGTGCCCTATAATGGTGCTATCCATTGGACACCTACTGTATTTCAGGCACTGAATCATTTGCTCATTCATTTATATTCCTCACAAATAGTCAGTGAATACATGATATCTGATCGCCACACTGCCAAATAGTGAGGCTATAATGGTAAGACAGACAGTCTCTAACTAGTGGGGAAGACAGCACCTAAACAGAAAATAGCACATAACAATATTAAAATGTTCAAAATGTTATAATAAAGAAACATGGTACCATGGGAGAATAGACTAAGGGACATGAAGACTGAAAAAGAAATATGTTTAAACTAGACCAGAAGGATGAACAGAAGTTATGCAGAAGAAGAGAGTGAAGAGGAATGATTTATAGGAACAGCCTTTGGAACAGCTTTTTGGAAGATTAAAAGCCAAAGAGAGGTTACAATATATTTAAGAAACTAAAATGAGACTTGGTTTCCTTGATTGGATGTGTGCAAGGAGAGTAGGTTGCAAGAACTGGCCATATTTCGGAAGTCTTTGTAAAGTATGTTTATCCTAGATCACATTAGATAGGCAGTGTTATCTTTATTTGACAGATAAGAAAACTGGATTAGAGAGGTAATTGGTTAAGCCAGGTTTTTAAACAAGAACTGACTAGTTCCAAAATCTATGGTTTTGCCCTTTACTTTATGTCTTGTCTCCTAATCCACACAAAATTTAGTCACTGGGTGGCCTTATCTTGACCAATTGTTAGATTCAGAGAAATTCTGACCCCCCATTGAAACGTGATTTTTTAAAAAAGATTAAATATATACTACTGTCCCTTCAGAAAATTCTAGGGTGGGAAGAGCTTCTAATCATATTTTGAAATAAAGCTTTAGATTCTCTTTTCCACCTCTTTTGATCTAAGTAGCCCCCTGTGCGTGTAAGTTGTTTCCCAAGTCTCTCCTCTTCCCACAGTATAAATGCAAGTGCTCTAAGCCTTGGCTATACAGGCATTCATACTCCTTCTTTTCCTTACCCTTACTGGGACCTTCATTTTTTAATGTTAACTCTCTATCCGCTCCAATGTGAGTTCAGCCATCGCCTAAAGATGTTCCAATTCTTTCCTCTCCTTCCTCTATTTAGCAAAAGCAGATTATATGACATCAACATTCCCTGACAATTTCTTGTTAGAGGACAAAACCACCAAAATGAACATGGATGAGGAGAACTCACATACTTAAACCTTATATCCTCATGAAAGAGTTGTGTGTATAGAGTATAACTGAGAACTCAGTGACCTGGAAAGAAGGCAGCTTCTCTGAAAAAACAGAACACCTATTCCACATGACAATGAATAAATGAACAAATAAGTGAATAGAAGAAAATTTTTCTAAGTTGAAGACTTAAAAAGAACACTACTAGGTGAGGTGAACCCACATTCCTGAGCTTCTTTCTGGCATGTATAACTACAAACCCTGGAAATGATGTAAGGCACAAAGAAAAGAGAACTCTAAAAGCTAAGAAGAAAAAGATGAGCCAGTTTGAGAGTAAAGGAATGGAGGAACTGCGCAGTGGCAGGATGACTTGCATACCCTCAACCGACACAGGAAGGTCACCCAGGTCTAATGTGAATATCTCACACCATACCAAGAACCAGAATGCAATGCAAATGAGAAAAGGCAATCAACTGACATGCAAACAAAAATGAATCTGATGTTAGAATTATTTGACAATGATCATTAAGAACCAATCATAAAACTATCATAAAATGCTCCAAATATTAATTATAAGTTCTCTTGAGGCAAATGAAAAAAAGTGATAAATCTTATCAAAGAAGTAGAAGTTATATAAAAAGAAACAAATTGAAATTATGTACATCAGTAAATGAGTGGATCAAAAAACTACAGTACATTTACACAACAGCATGGATGGAACTGGAAAGCATTATGCCAAGTGAAATAAGCCAGGTGGTGAAATACAAATACCATATGATCTCTCCTACAAGTGGAACTTAATCAACAAAACAAACAAGCAAGCAAATATAACCAGAGACATTGAAATAAAGAAGAAACTGACAGTAACCAGAGGTGGGAAATAACAGGGGAAAGAAGGGGAAGGGTCATGAAGGAACATGTATAAAGGACCCATGGACAAAGCCACAGGGGGATAGGATAGAGGGTGGGAGGTGGAGGTGGGTGGGGAGGAGGAAAGTGGTGGTGGGAAAATGGAGACAACTTTACTTGAACAACAATAAAAAATGCTTACAAAACAAATTATATAATTGTAAAAATGCAATAACAAAAATAAAAACTCACTGGTTAATCTCAATAATAGAGGTGACAGGGGATAGAATTAGTGAATCTGAGGACGGAACAATAAATTGGTTTTGCATGCAGTCAAAACAACAGAGAAAAAACAGACTGAAAAAAATAGCAGAATACTAGGGATGTGAGGGACAATGACAAAAGTCAATATTCATATTATTGGTATTCCAGAGGAGAAGAAAAGAAAGTGGGAGTGAAAAAAATTTTGAGAAAATAATGCCTGGAAATTTTATAAGTTTTATGAAACACATAGACCTACAGATTTAATAAGTTGAGCAAATTCTTAAAAGATCAAACTCTAAAAATTTCACACCAAAATATATCATGAACTTGTGAAAACTAATGATAAAGAATAAAATCTTAGAAGCAATCAGACAGAAACTACATCATTTACAGGAGAATCTCAATTCAAATAATAGTGAATTTCTGATTGGAAATCACAGAGGTCATAAGAATGTGATGCAATATTTTTCAAGTGCTAAAAGAACTGTCATTTGTGAATCCAATATGTGTAGGAATTATTATTTGGGAATTAAGGGGAAATAAAGAAATTCTCAAGTGAAGGAAAACTTGTAACTATCAAACCACTCAAAGATTATTAGCTAAAGAAGTTCTTCATACAAAAGAGAAAGGAAGGAAGGAAGGAAGGAAGGAAGGAAGGAAGGAAGGAAGGAAGGAAGGAAGGAAGGAAGGAAGGAAGGAAGGAAGGGAGGAGGAAACTAGGTTTTTTCAATCAGCCTAAGTCCTTAAAGAGACATCCTAATTGTTGCTTATATCAATTGTTTACTCATTTTTTCATTGCTGACTAGTATTTTATGGTATGTATATACTATAGTGGGAATATACTATATATATACCAATATACTATATTGCTTGTAGCAATGGGGATAGATTAGTGATTACCAGGAATTAAGAGTCGAGGAGAGAAGCTGGTACAAGAGGGAGGGTGTGGTTATAAAAAGGCTATAGGAGAAGTTCTTGTGGTTTGGAACTGTTCAGTATTTTGACTGAGGTTGGATACATGAACCAACACATGTGATTTAATTGTATAGAACTTAGTACACATAAACATACATACACACATATACACACAAATGAGTGGGAGTAAAACTTGGAATGCTAAATAAAATTGATGGATTATATCAATATAAATATCCTGGTTGTAATATTATACTATAGTTTTGAAAAATGTTATCCTTGGGGAAAATTTGGATAAATGTGCACTGACTCTCTCAGTACAGTTGCTTGCAACTCTATTGAAATCTATAATTATCTCAGTAAAAATCTCAATTAAATAAAAGGGTAAACTATTGTTTACCTCCAAGCTTGCTCATAATGAGCCCAACCCCTGGAATTCAGCCCTTATGTAAAAGGCATGGTGGCTTCCACCTTACTTCCTCTGCATCATGCACTTCAGGGAAGCAATCACCTAGCATCACATATCCCATCTACAGCAATGGAAAATAAAAGAGAGAGCAATAAGATTTATTAACAGGAAAAGTACCATTATAAGGATTCTTATCCTTCCCCAAGATATTCTTCAATCCAGGTCTCACAAGGATTCTAAAATTATATTCTATCTCTCGCCATACATTTTGCCTGAAGCAATTTCCTGAGAAAGTACTCTAACCAAGAAAGTTATGCATGAACTCTCTAGATAGAACAGGTGTTTTGACAACTGTGAGCAATGAATCTAGTAATAGTCATAGAAAATCTGAATGAACATTTTAATGTAATTGAAAATTATAATATGGGTAATAAATGAGCATCTGTGCCATAAAACAGAGATTCTGTGAGGGGCTAAAATACATTAACAAGGAAGTAAAATACGACTTCAGCAAACTCAGGAGTTGGAAGACAAGTGAAAGATTTTGGAAAATATAACCATCCTACAGCTCTGGTTCCTGTAAGAATGATGGGCAGGAATGATCAAAAAAATACTGTAGGTGAGGATCATAACATTTTTTAAATTTTGATACATTCTGTGGAGATAACTACTACAGACAAGCTATTAAAGAGAAGGAAGTAATAACTAGTAAAAAAGAATGTCCAGGCATTTTTCTGAGAAAGAAAAGGAATACTTCTAAAAGAATATGAGAAGGTTCTTGGTTTAGATTTCACAGCAAGGCAGAGTAAGTGACTACACTGAGTCCATCTAGCTCCAAAGCCCATATATTTTTACATTACTTGGTCTCTCCCTATGATCCCAACAGGTCTACACTGAAGACATATCAGGTTAAGAAGTATCTATGTTACATTTCCATCATTTCCAAAAACAGAGAATACAATTTGCCATGGTAGTTTCATTTGGCACTAGAAAATATCAGGACTAAGTAGCAACAATAATAAAGGAAAAAGAAAAAACAGGAATTAATGTTCACAGTAATAGTCCTTGATAAAAGGGAAAATGCATTAGAAATGAGAAAGATTATCCAACTCATTCAATGACTACTTGGGAGATCAAGAAGGAAAGAAATTAGGGTATTTATGGTGTCTAGGAACATTCCAGACCTTTGGCCCTTTGATATTTGATATATTTTTCACATCATCTTCAATTTGTGTTGCTAATAAAAGAATAGTTATGTGGCAATTCTAAAGAAATGAAATATTCCTTAGAATAACATATTCAAAAATATCTATCCTTGGCTAATAAGGAACCCTGCTAAAAATGAACCTAGAGATCGGAGGGCAGGTAGAGAGAGTAAAATAGGTTTGTGAAGAATTTTGAGGAAAAATTATCTTTTTAAATTAAAATATTATTTTTTTAAAAAATTGTATCCTTTTGGAAGAATGGTACCTCTCTCAGAATATTTTTAAATGCTCTATGACAGAAGTCTTCTTATCCCTCAGACAGTGCAGTATTGGTCCTTCCTCTAATGCTGCTAGGAGCTGTAAATGACATTTTATGGAATAAATGAGACTTGAATCAGGAGTATTTAACCCAGCAAGAAGCACCATTGCTTGATTTTACAAGTGAAGCTACAGATACATGAGGCTTTGAATTAGGCATATCTTGCAATGTGTGCAGATATCACCTTGAAGTTTCTAAGAAAAAGTCTCATGATGAGATTTGGACCTTTCCTTTCCAAAGTAGTCAGAACATTTTCTAAAATGACAAGTTCTGAGCACAGATACCAAAAGACTGGAAAATCTGGAGGCATTGGATAACAGGAAAAGATGAAAGATCTAATTCAAATGGCTGGGCCAAATAATGACTAAGGAGAAATAATAACCATCTGCAAATAGTTGAGGGAAATATGGAGCAAAAAGGGGAGAGGAATTTCTCTGAATTACTCAAAGGGGTGTAACTAAGAGAAATAGAATTAAATTGAACAAAGAAAAATGTAGGCAGAGCAAGAGGAGGGAAACGACCACATAATGGGATCTGTCCATCTGTGGAATAGTTATTCACAGGAAGTTGTGGAAACCCCATCACTTCAATCATTTTCAGCTAAGTGGAAAAATTGCTCTGTTAAACAGGACTATCCAACTTTGGAAGAAGAGGCATTTGATGAGCAATGTGTCTTTTTCATCTTTAAGTTCTATAGTTTTGGAAAAGAAAAAAAGAACAGAAAAAATAAATGAGGGAACAACCTGGTGGAATATCTTGGAGGAATTTTTTTTAAACTACAAGCCACAGAGTAGCAATGAAAAGAAAAATGAACAAATGAGAGAGAAAATCCACTAAAACACACCAATTTCAATAAAAATGTAAAAATTTAAAGTGAGACCAAAGAAGGAAGGACTTCAAAAAGAGACTGGGTATATATTTAAGAACTTTTGTTTTTCTACTCACAAGAAAATATCAAATGCATCTCAACAGTCCTCTTAAGTAATTCAAGGACTTCCATGATTATCCCAAAGTTAGACTAACACAGTTGTGTTCCTCTAGGACCCCAGAAAACATGGACCCTTCAGAATGATCTGGATGACTAATCAATCATCTATGATGGCTGGACCCCTGAAATATTGGTCAGGCAAAGAACCAGGCTGTGCATCATTAAATAATAAACAAATTCTTAAATACCATATATTCTAGATATACATAATGATCATTGAATATAGGTAAGGGTCAGATAATGTCAGAAATACAAAGGTACATAAAACTTGGCCATTACCCTCCTTGAGCTTTGAGTCTATTGGGAAAGACAGACAGATTTGAAAAGTGCACAGGTCTTTTGGTAACTAAGCACCAAGGCTCTTCCTTGGAAAGAGACGTTCTTCTTAGTCCTGTTACAGTCTCAGGGACTCAACCTGTTTTTTCTCTTCTCTTAGTAGCTGTTCTCTCCCACAATGTCTTCTCTCCACAAACTTTATCTTCCCAATTTCTTACTGCCATGAAGAAAAGGAGGTAATCCTTTTTCATTTTCAGATTTAATCAATACTGGGGTATCAACAAGAACCCATAATAACAACCAATATTCATTGTGCTCTTATTCCATGCCAGGTACTATGCTAAATTCTTAAAATACACTATAGCTTTTAATCTATGTCAAAATCCTATGAATTGAGTAACACAATTATCTATATTACATAGACTATCAATGTAAGGTTAAGGAATGTTTATAATTTGATGATGATCAAACAAGAAGGAAATAATGGAGCTATATGATATGAGCACATGTTGCTAGGGACTGAATTATGCCACCCAACTCCATATGTTGAGATCCTAATCCCCTATGCGACTATATTTGGAGGTAGGGTCTTTAGGAGGGTAATTAAGATTAAATAAGGTCATAAGGATGGGCCCTAATTAGGCAAGATTCATGTTCTTTAAAGAAGGAGACACCAGTGCTGTCTCTCAGCACACAGAAAGGAAAGACCATGTATGGACACAATAAGAAAGACCTGTCTACAAGCTAGGAAGAGAGGCCTCACTAGAAACCAATCCCAACGGTATCTTGATCTTGGACTTCCTGTAGAACTATGAGAAAATAAATCTCTGGGTTTAAACTACACAGCCTGGTGTTATTAGGCAGCCTGAGCAGACTAACACACATGCTATCTCACTCCATAGCCTCTTCTTTAAACCACTCTTCTTTTCTGTGAATTTTTATTCACTAAGTCTCTACAGACATGGTGTTCTTTAACAAATAAAAGTCAAAGCACAAAAATTAATTTAAAGATTAGTTCCCATTTGCATTTTTTAATTTAGTAATTGCATTAATCCTTTGTCCAATATATGAAAGTATCTTTATCAGTTTATGAATGGTTATACAAACTTGTAAGTATAAGAAAAAGGTGCTGGAAAATCACAAGCAAAGCTATTAACAAATAACATGCAAGAGTTAGTCTAGTTTAAAATTGAAAATGAAAATTATGACAATAATAATACCAAATAATCACTCTCAAAGAGAATGGTTTTGAATAACAAATTATAAAAGCCTACTGGGAAAAATTTATGAAGCTTTTATATCTTTTTGCCAAAATGACACTTCATATTCCATAAAATGTCACATGCAAAACAAAGGATATCATAACATTATATCAAATAAATTTGTGTGATTTCTCCCCCCAAAACCTTGATTTAGCCTCTATTTCTTCCTAATATTAGCATATAAATATTATATATTTAATTTAATAACCTAATTATATTACTTGGTTTAATAAATATAGTTTTATACTTTTAAATTTAATTTTTCAATATAAAGTTCAACAGATTATTTTCTCACTGTAAATGTGAAATATTGATCCCTATTGAGGTAAATTTACTTTAAGTAGACTTTTCACAGAACTAATTTATAAAGTTTTATAAAACTCAGCTAAAAATTTTTGTTTTCATTTATGGCTCTTCATTTACTTCTTGGAGAGTAAATGTAAGCCCCTTTGATTTGTTGCCTCTACTTTTATTTCTGAGCAGCAGAGTTAATCAACCGTCATCTCTGCTTTTCTGGTTTCTGTCACATAACAGTGATAACAGTCAACAAAGTATGTTGTTGTGTGTTTAAGTTCTAGATTCAATCAACAATTCCACAACACTTTAATTTGGTTGACTCCTTTGATTTAAAACCAGGCTATAAAGGCATACTCTATGCTCCCCAATGGGATAGTCTTTAGACTTAAGATAAGTTCAATTGATAGAGTTCTAAGGACAAATGGAATGTTATATGGGAGAAGATAGTTATCATTTTTAGAAAACATCCACTACATACATACTTACAGAGCAGATAAATAAATATTCATGATGGCAAATAAAAGAATAAAAATTAGTATCTTCAGAAAATGCTGCTTTGGCAAGTTTTTTTATTCAATTTGATATTTCTTGAAATACTATCTAATACTCCTTAAGCCCAACTTTGCTGAAAAGGTGTCATCTTTCAACCAACAGTCTGAAATATCCTTTTGATTTTTAAAAGCTTCAAACCTCTCCATGCTAAGAGATTTATGAATATTTCTGATATACTCAACCTCTTACCCTGTATTTTTTTCCTGGCATGATGTTGAAAGAGTGATTTAAACTTAAAATTTCTGTGTGGTTTAAAATTAAGACAGTTTTTTCAGAGTTGTGATTTGGCTGCTATCTGGCTGAAATAATGAGTTTTTTCATGTTTAGCGACAAAGCAAAAAGAAAAAAGTGAAGAGGATCAGAGAACAGTATTATTGAATCAACTGTGAGCAAAAGTTTTGGGGAACCACTGTGTATCTGTGTGATAGAAGAGAAGAAAGCATTAGTGTGGTGTCAGACAGCCCTAAGTTCTGGCTCTGAACCTTCTTAGCACTGTATAACTATGAATACTAACTATGAATACTCTGATCTTCAACTTCCTAATCTGTAAAATGGAAACAATAATAGAGGTGTTGTAAATTAAATTTAATAATGTATCTACATATAGTGGTAAATACAAAGATGATACATAGCAGACAATTCTACAAAATTATGGGTTATCATTATTATCAAATTATCATCAATAGTCAAGATGGTGGTGTAGGTAGACACACTTCACCTCCTTGCACATCCATAGAAAGAACTATAACTAAACCTCAAAACAACTAACATGAAGAACTGTCAGAAAATTAAACTGCATGGAAGTCTGACAACCAAGGATTTAAAGAAGCCAGACAGGTAGGAGGGACAGAGATCTGAAATAGGCAGAGAGGCAAGGAGATGCGGTGAGCTGCAGAGAGGTAGCAGTGGCATCAGAAGGAGCCATCGCACATTATGGTGGATAAAAACCAGGAGGATACCTTGGAAACGAGTGTTCCCAGTCCCAGGCAAGACCACAGAGTCCAGGGTTCCAGCGCCAGAAAATAAATCCCCATAACTTTTGTCTGTCAAAAACATTGGGTATGGGGGGAGTGGAAGAAACTGCTGGAGTTTCAGGAGATTTCACTTAAAGGGCCCACACAGTCTTAGAATGTATGAAAACCCACTCACTCTGGGATTAAGCACCAGGGCAACAGCTGGAAGGGAGCCAGTCACATATAGGGAGTGGGTAAAGTGATCGGAAATGGGGCAAGTGCTGGCAAAACATCCAGAAGCCAAGCAGCAGCACTGTCCCTTCTCTGAGCCCTCCCCCCCCCACACACAGAGCTCCAAAGCAGTAAAGTGGGTTGCCCCATCCTGGCAATTACCTAAAGCTCTGCCCTACACTGTTTGTACATGCTTTTTCTACAATAGGCCAGCCACTAAGACAGGGAGTCAAAGCAGCTCTACTTAGTAGACAAAAACCAAACACTAGGAGGCTGTGAAATTGAGGGGACAAAGAAATATGAGCCAAATGAAAGAAAGGCATAAAATCCCACAAAAAGAACTAAATGAAACAGAGATAACCAATCTGTCAGACGAAGAGTTCAAAACACTGGTGATAAGGATGCTCAAAGAACTCACTGAGTACAGCAACAATATAAAGGAGGAAATGTAGGTTACACTAAATGAAATAAAGAAAATTTTACAAGGAACCAACAGTAAACGGGAGGAAGCCAGGAATCAAATCAATGATTTGGAACATAAGGAAGCAATAAGCATCAATCAGAACAGCAAGAAGAATAAATTTTTTTTTAAATGAGGATAGTATAAGAAGTCTCTGGGACATCTCCAAACATACCACCATCTGAATCATAGGGGTGGAAGAAGAAGAGGAAGAAGAAAAAGGAGGAAGAGGAGGAGGAGGAGGGGGAGAGGGAGGAGGAGGGGGAAGAGAAGGAGGAGAAGGAGAAGGAGAAGAAGGGGAGCAAGAAATTGACAACCTTTCTGAAAAAAAATAATGAAAGAAAACTTCCTTAATTTGGTGAAGGAAATAGACATACAAGTCCAGGAAGCACAGAGTCCAGAACAAGTTGGTTGCAAGGAGGACCACACCAAGACGCATCACAATTAAAATGCCAAAGGTTAAAGATAAACAGAGAATATTAAAAGCAGCAAGAGAAAACCAAATAGGTACCTATAAAGGAGTTCCCATAAGACTATCAGCTGATTCCTCAAAAGAAACTTTGCAGGAAAAAAGGGACTAGCAAGAAGTATTAACAGTGATGAAAAGCAAGGACCTGCAACCTAGATTACTCTATCCAGCAAAGCTATCATTTAGAGTCGAACGAAGGCTAAATAAAGTACTTCCCAGGCAAGATAAAGCTAAAGGAGTTCATCACCATTTTTTGAAAATCATTTTTCAAGTACAGTTGTCTACATTTTCCTCCCACCACTCTGCCCTGCCACACCCACCTCCATCTTCCTCCCTCAATTCTACTAAAGTTTGGCTTTGCCCATGGGTCCTTTATACATGTACCTTAATGACCCTTCCCCTTCTTCCCCCCATTATCCCCTGCCCCCACCTCTGGTTATTATCAATTTGTTCTTTATTTCAATGTCTGGTTATATTTTGCTTGCTTGTTTTGTTGATTAGGCTCCACTTGTAAAAGAGATCGTATAGTATTTGTCCTTTACATCTGGCTTATTTCACTTAGCATAATGCTCACCAAGCCATTTTTTTTTATTTTTTAAAAAAAAATTTAAAATTTTAATTGTTGTTCTTGTACAGTTTTCTGTCTTTTACTCCCATCCCAGTCCACCACCCCAACCCTCCCCACTTCCCTCCCATATCCACCCCCCTAGTTTTTGCCCATGTATCTTTTATACCTGTTGCTCTAAACCCTTCCCCTTTCCCCCTGAAATTCCCTCCCCTCTCACCTCTGGTGACTGTCAGCCTGTTGTCAATTTCAGTGTCTTTGGTTATATTATGCTTGTTTGTTTGTTTTGTTGATTAGGTTCCCGTTAAAGGTAAGATTATATGGTATTTGTCTTTCACCGCCTGGCTTATTTCGCTTAGCATAATGCTCACCAAGCCATTATTACATGAAATGTTATAGGGACTTATTTAAGAAAAATAAGAAGATCAAAACTATCAACATTAAAATGGCAACAAATACATAACTATCAACAATTGAATCTAAAAGAACAAACTAAGCAAACAACCAGAGCAGGAACAGAATCATAGATATGGAGATCATTTAAAGGTTTATAAGCTGGGATGGGGAAAGGGGAGAATGGGGGAAGGTGCAAGGATTAAGAAGCATAAGTGGTAGGTACAAAAAGGGGGTGTTAAAAATAGTGTAGGAAATGGAGAAGCCAGAGACTTATTGCATGACCCATAGGCATCAACTAAGGGGAGGATTGCTGCAGGGAAGGGGGTACTAGGTAGAGGGGGAAGAATGGGGGGAAATTGTGACAACTGTAATAGCACAAACAAAAAATATATTTTTGAAAAAAAATTAAAAAGAAGTAAGTAACAATTAGTTTTGAACTGTCTAATCTCTAAATTATTCTTTCTCAAAATATGGTTTAAGGAAAAGTTGCATCAGCATCACAGTGTAGAGTGCCTAGTAATAATGTTCATTTCTGGCCCCCACCCAGGTCTCCTTATTTTTTTCTTTTTTTTTTTTATTGTTGTTCATTTACAGTTGTCCTCAGTTTTCATGCCATTGCCCTCCCCTGCCAAGTACAACACCCCACTCCAAAGGCAATTCCCTCCCCATTGTCCTAGTCCATGGGGCCTTTAAATATGTTCCCCTTCTTTTCCCTGTTATCCCCCCTCCCCTCCCCTCTGGTCTCCATGAGTTTGTTCTTTATTTCCATGTCTTCCATTCTTTTTTGCTTCTTTGTATTGCTGACTAAATTCCACTTATGTGTGAGATCATATGGTATTTGTCTTTCACTGCCTGGCTTATTTCACTTAGCATAATGCTCCTCACTTCAGTACATGCTGTCACAAAGGGAAGGAGTTCTTTCTTTCTTTCTGCTGTGGAGTATTTGATTGTATAAATGTACCACAGTTTTTTGATCCACTCATTTACTGATGGGCACTTAGGCTGTTTCCAACACTGGACTATTATTAATAATGCTGCTATGAACATAGGGTTGCATAGGTTCTTTTGAATTGGTGTTTCAGGATTCTAAAGATATAATCCCAGCAGTGGAATTGCCAGATCAAAAAGCAGTTCCATTTTTAGTTTTCTGAGGAAATTCCATACTGTTTTCCACAGTGGCTGCACCAGTCTGCATCCCCACCAGCAGTATATTAGGGTTCCCTTTTCTCCACAACCTCACCAGCACTTGTTGTTGGTTGATTTGTTAATGATGGCCATTCTGACCAGTGTGAAATCATATCTCATTGTGGTTTTAATTTGCATTTCGCTGATGGCTAGTGCTGTTGAGCAATCTTTCATATCCCTCTGGGCCCTCTGTATGTCCTCCTTGGAAAAGTGTCTGTTCAGGTCCTTTGCCCATTTTTTAATTGGATTGTTTGTGTTCCTGGAGTGGAGTCATGTGAGTTTTTTCTATATTTTGGATAAGGGGGAGATCAAACCCTTGTCTAAGGTACACTGGGAAATATATTTTCCCATATGGTTGGTTCCCTTTTCATTTTGCTGATGTTTTCTTTAGCTGTGCAGAAGCTTTTTTATTTTGATGAAGTCCCATTTGTTTATTCTTTCCCTATGTCCGTTGCTCTAGGGGACATATCAGTGAAAACATTGCTGTGTGGAATATCTGAAGTTTTCCTGCCTATATTCTCCTCTGGGACTTTTATGCTGTAACAACTTATCTTTAAGTCTTTTATCCAGCTTGAGTTTATTTTGGTGTATTATGTAAGTTGGGAGTTGAGTTTAATTTTACATGTAGCTGTTCAGGTCTCCCAACACCATTTGTTAAAGAGGCTATTTTCACTCCATTTTATGCTCCTGCCCCCTTTGTCAAATACTGATCGACCATAGAGACTTGGGTTTATCTCTGGGCTTGCTATTCTGTTCCATTGACCCATGTGTCTGTTCTTATGCCAGTACCAGGCTGTTTTGATTACAGTGACCTTGCAATATAGTTTGATATCAGGTATCATGATCCCTCCCACCTTGTTCTTGTTTCTCAAAATTGCTGCAGCTATTCAGGGTCATTTATGGTTCTATACAAATTTTTGAAATATTGGATTAATATCTGTGAAATAGGTCATTGGTATTTTAATGGAGATTGTTAAATCTATAAATTGCTTTGGGTAGTATGGACATTTTGATGATGTCAATTCTTCCAATCCATGAGCACAGTATGTGCTTCTATTTATTTGTGTCTTCCTTAATTTCTTTCTTTAGTGTTCTGTAGTTTTCTGCATATAGGTCTTTTCCCTCCTTGGTTAGGTTTACTCCTAAGTACTTTATTATTCTTATTGCTATGGCAAATGGGATTTTTATCCTGATTTTTGTTTTTCACATTTCATTTTTGGTGTACAAAAATGCCTTCAATTTCTGAATATTGACTTTGTATCCCACTGTTTTGCCAAATTCACTTTATGGTTGAGTAGTTTTTTGGTGGAATCTATAGGGTTTTCTATGTATACTATCATGTCATCTGCAAACAATGATAGTTTTGCTTCCTCATTTCCAATTTAGATGCCTTTTATTTCTTTTTGACATTTGATCACTGTGGCTAGGACTTCCAATACTATGTTGAATAGAAGTGGTAAAAGCAGACACCCGTTTCTTGTTCCTGATCTTATGGAGAAAGATTTTGGGTTTTGTCTGTTAAGTATGGTATTGGCTGTAGGTCTCTTGTAAATGGCCTTTATTATATTGAGGTATGCTCCCTTTACTCCCACTTCGCTCAGTGTTTTTATCATAAATAGGTGCTGTACTTCATCAAATCTTTTTTCAGCATCTATTGATATGATCATGCGATTTCTGTTTTCCATTTTATGTGCAGTATTACATTTGTTGATTTGCAAATATTGTACCATTCTGTCATCCTTGGGATGAATCCACTTAACCAAGATATATTATCTTTTTAATGCATTGTTGGATCAAGAATGCCAATAGGTGTTGGCACTTATTGGCACTGTTTGGCACCTTTGGCAACAAAGGTTCATCACCTTTGTTCATCAGCAATATTGCCCTGTAGCTGTCTTTCCTTGTTGTGTCTACCTGGTTTTGAAATTAAGATGATGATGCTGCCTTTGTAAAAAGAGTTTGGGAGTCTTCCCTCTCCTTGGATTTTTTTGGAATAGTTTGAGCAGGAAGTTTTTTATTACTGTTTCAATTTCACTAGCTTGTATCAGTTTATTCAGGCTGTCTGCTTCTTCCTGATTCAGTTTTGGAAGATTATATGTTTCTAGAAATTTGTCCATTTCACTCAGGTTTTCAAATTTCTTGGCATATAGTTGTTCATTGTAATTTCTTGCAATCCTTTTCATTTCTGGGATATTGGTTGTAATTTCTCCTCTTTCATTTCTGATTTTGTTTATTTTTCAGTCTTCTCTCTTTTTTTCTTGATGAGTCTGTTTAAAGGCTTGGCAATTTTATCTTTTCAAAGAATCCAGCACCTGGATTTATTGATTATTTCCTTCTTTCTACTCTCTCTGGGCTTTTTTTTTTTTTGTCATTGTTCCTCCAGTTTTTGTAGTTATAGGATTAGTTTGTTTATTCAGATCTACTTAATTTTATTAATTCATTTATCTACTGAATGAATCAATAAGTATTTCTGCACACTGAATATATGCCTCTCACTGTTTGCATTGGGGAAAAATATGAGAGACAATTTCCCTGACCTTATCCAACTTACATTCTAATGGGGAAGACAGAAATAAGGAAAACATAATCAACAGCCTGGATCAAGACCCTATGTATTCTATTATTTTCTGTCCCATGTGAATACAAACTAATTTTAATCTTTTTTGACAGAGGTAGAAAATATCACAGTTGCCAGATCAGTGGCTACATACCATACACCTGAGTCTATGTTAATCTAATCTAGCAATGATACCACACACCTGCACAACAGTTGCAGGGCTATTTTGTTGAGTTTGCAGTGTATACTGTCATCCAATAGAATCCAAAACTTTTTATAAGAGTAAGACTGGTAAATTAAGTGATAGAAACAACTACTGGTGTCCCTGTCTCCTTTAGATCTTAACCTCTTCCACTCCATCTGAAATGCAGTATTGCTTGTATTTATCATATTATCTGGGGATGGGGTGGTGGCAGCTTCAATAACTTCTACCTAGTATTTTCTACTGTGATAATATTTATTCTGCAGGCCAGGGAATCAATGTGGGATTGTACCAATTACTAAGCACATGTTTAGAGATTGGGTAGGGACCCACTGTGAGCCACCCATGGACCAGAGCTTCAATTATTACCTCATAATTCCTTCTCTAACAGGAGGGTCATGATGTTGCTTCAGATTCTGGGCCGTAAGTGTCAACTCAGACCCAATATTCATGAGTCCTTGAAATGTCTGGATATTCATTTTTCCTCAGTGTGTGGTTACCTGAGGGAAAAAAAGGATACAGGTTCATTTGGGAGGAGAACTGGAGGAATTATTACCATATACATTTACCATGGAGTTGCACAGTCCTTTCTTTTGCGGACTTGGCATCTCCTTTAGTTTCAAGGTTCTAGGCCTGAGACTTGGCTCAGAGCTAGAAAGTAGGCAAGGGATTGTCCCCTTTTATTGCGGTCAGTGCCCTCAGCATCCTAATCATTAATTTCTCTCTTTTTGGGGGGGGTATAAGTTAAACAGTATCTTTTTTGGTTGCCCATTTATCTTTTCCCCTAAGAATATTGTGTCCTATTAGTCATTTTATGGCTCTCTGTAAGTTAGATCCTGAGTTGCTATTCCAATCTGACTCCTCAATACAATAATTGTGCACAGCTTGCTTCTGATAATTAAGCACTTGGTCTCTATTCCATTTTCAGTTCTGTAACAGCATCTTCTGTTGTTCTTTGCTTACAGGAAAAAGCTATCATTGAGCTTCCCAGTGACATGGGTATCCTTTCAACTATTCAGTCCTTGATGCTTTGGTGAGCAGAGTGTCTTCCTAGTCCTCTCACAAATTATTGTGAACCGGTGGGTTCTCCAGGTATAAAAACATACCCCCTCTAGCAATTTACTTCCCTCTGCTCATTG
Organism: Anoura caudifer; assembly: GCA_004027475.1. NCBI lineage: Eukaryota > Metazoa > Chordata > Mammalia > Chiroptera > Phyllostomidae > Anoura > Anoura caudifer. The sequence goes on along the minus strand of PVKU01001496.1, from coordinate 277,117 downwards.
GTCCCTATCTGAGATGTTTATCACAGTGATTCTAGAATTTAGAAGTTCTACCTCATTTAGAGCAGGCCTTTGTTTCTTCCAAGCTTCCAAGGATCGTCTAGAAATATGTTAACACAATTTTTCCTAAAATCTTGCCAGGGACTTAAATCCTATGTCTCAGGAGAGCAGCAAATAAACTCTCCCTTATCCAACTTTTTCTACTGCACCCTGATCAGAACCTCTGGAACAAATCCCATAAAAACCCTCTGGGCCCTGCTAACACATATTGACCAGGTCTTATGGATCCTTTAGAGTATACCCCTTTTTCTTCTTTAGTGGACCTAGTACCTCCTGGCTGGGGTACATTGTAAACTGATGCTAGATATTTGTCTAGTAGTTAGGAGAGGACGTGGAGACAGATCCTAAGAAGTATGCATATTGTGTTACAAGGCAGAAGAGGGAAGCACTAGCCTTTAAAAGAAATGCATGAGCCACTTATACAGGCTTATAGGGATTAGAAGGATCTAGGAATTTAAGATTTTTTTAATAAGTTGACTAGATAGCTCTATCCCTAGACTTAGGATTTCATGACTTCCCAAGAAGTTCCTGATATTGGCTTATCAGATTTGCCACAGTTGAGAAGTCAGCTTTCTGTGGAGCATTGCTACTCTTTATAAAGTTCTTTTCTTTCCTTCCAGATGCAAGAATTAAGACTCTTTTTTTTTGTGCTACCAAGAAGCCCCCCTGGCTTTCAGAGCTCATACTTAATTATTAATTATCATCAGTATTTTAATGTTCTTCCTAAACGTACCAATAGCACTGAGCAAAGCTGTCTGATTCCATAGTAATTATAAATTATTAGGTCCCCAGAAGCTTTCAAATAACTAAGATACTCTCCTACTTGTGCATTTCCTTTCACCAGCATCCCATTCCAGTTCACCATTAGTGAAAGTTTTAACAATACTCTACCTAACACATTGAGGTCTATGAGCACTCTACCTACCAACAGTGATTGGATACTTACTATCACCTGGCCAGAGGGAGATCCCACTCCATGTTCTCACTTTATAATCTTTATACTTCCTGGAACCACATCTGACATCAATTGTCAGCAAAGGGGCTCCTTGTGAGAGATACTCTGAGATGAAGATTTGTATGCAGAAGATTTTTTGGGAAGACACCCATTAAGAAAAGAAAAGCAGCGTCAGGCAGAGGAACAAGTTGAGCTGTGATGCAGTCCTCCAACAGAGGCCTCCTCTGGGAAGTTTAGGAGCTGGGAATGGCTCTTCAAGGCATTTCAAAAGAAGACAATGAGATTGAACCTCTGTACTCTCCTCAACAATCAGTCACTGGATGGAGGCTGCCCCAGGGAAGGGAGTGTACAAACTTCAATGAGGTGTGTTTTTGTTTGTTTGCTTTAGTCAATTACCAGAGTCAGACCCAGCTAGAAGACACTATCTGGATTGCACACCACAGCATCCAGTATATTGTCACTATCGAATCTACTTTTGGGTGAGCCTATAACTCCAGACATATTTCAAAGTCATTCTAGTGGCAAAAAAACCTTGGAGCCAAGAGAATTCCTGGATGTGTGATCAAGCACACACTTTGAGAAAATAGGATCTTCAAAAGATACAGCTCACTTCACGTGTCCAAGAGTTCTACATTACTACAGCAGCCAATTATTTCCAAATATTCAAGACAATTACTCAGTTATTTTTTCCCAAGAATATCTCTTTCAATTTTATAAATGATGAAGGAATGTAATAATATTTAGAATAATAGAATGAGCTGGTATGCTTCCAATAAAGCCAACCCTACAACTGAACTCTTTATTAAACTGATCCTCCTGTGGATGAATGACCAGCTGTGCCAAAGCCCTCTGACCATCTTCTGAGTTTGATCTATGAGCCTGTACAATTCAGGACAGGAATTTCTTCTAAACTTTTGTAATCAAGACATCATCCAATCAACAAAAATGCTCAGTTAACTCCCTGTGCCTTTAACAAGAGTTATCAGCTGCTGGGCTATTCCACATCAGTGACTCCCAAAAGTAAAGTATGCAATTTCTTTTATTTAATGTACTGAATATGACTTTTCTGATTTTTATTACATATATTTTAGTCAATAAGAACTCCTGTACTAATCATTGACACATTAACTTCCTAAAATCTAAGGGCCAAGGTTGAGAAGAAAATTCTTTGGTCTAACTTCAACATCTGAATTCATTTCAACTTAGATCCAAATCCCTGAGATCTTCAAAGAGAGCAAATTAGCCCCTGATACCTAGAAACACCGCTTTCTGTCCTTCATTTCTGGTGATACTTGAAAGAGAAGAGAGCAATCGTGTGTTACTGTTAATCAGTAAACCATGAAAACTGGTCAAAGGACCAATTAGAGAACTAAACTTTGTAGTTGTCAGAAATGTTTAAATGCTTTTTAGAATGCTAAATTTGAAGACTTATTCCAAATGCTATTTAAATAAAGCAATTAATATAAAACATACATAAGGAAATAAGAATTAATACATGAATTCATGTTAACTCATTTATAAATAACGAGCAGCTCAGAAGACTGGTTTTATATATATAATGCATTCTTCCTTTGGTGCTTACCATGTGTTTAGGAAAATGAAAATGTGTCACAGCTGGAAAGTCAGTGAACTGCTTTATGCCAATGGTCCAGACTTTTCTTTTGGATTTCATATCCAAGGAAACACTTGAACCATGCAGAAGTTTCAACCTTTTCTGAACACAAAGAAACCTGGGAACTTCCTGGCTACCTTCTGTACAGAAGAGGCATTTAAAATTTTCTAGATTCTAGAACCATGTTCCTCATCACTATGCAAGCCATACCACCATACTACTACTTGTTAAAATCTATGAGAGTGATGCTCTTATCCCATTTTACAGAAAAAGATTCTGAGACACAGAGATATTGAATGTCTTGTCCCAAACCACAAAACTGGTAAGAATGGAGACATTATTCAATCCTGGGCAGTTTGCCTAGAGAAAATGTGCTTTAGTCACTTGACAATGCTGACTTCTGTTCATATTATTTACTAACAATATTTGTAAAACCTGGGTATTTGAGAAGGAGAAGCAGGAATGAAAAATATATGAATCATACAAATGAAGCTGATTACCTCATTTGATCCTGTTTTTTATCCAGTCAGTCAGACGTCTGTATTTGATTTGCAAATTTTCACCAGAATCATGATTCTCACTGGACTACAAATGCTTTGGACACTTAGAAAAAACTGGATGGGTTGCTGTTGAAAATGTTATTACATAAACCACTCCTTTCAAAGCCCTGAATTATCCAGGTAGCATATTTGCTTTGCTGGCTGATTAATCTGAATGAATAACAGATGCATTTCTATCATTATGTGATTCTTGGGCTTTCAATTCATTTTTTGTTGGCTTTATTTTTCTAAATGGAAGTGTGAAATAAATAATAGTATTATATCTCATGTTTATTCTAATTTTAAAAGCAACATGCATTTAATTTATAAAATATATATTGAAATCTAGACAAAATAAAATTCATTTATATTTTTACCTGATAAAGGCACTAGTAATATTTTCATAGATATTTCTCCCACTCTTCTTTTCACTTCTCCTTCTTCTCCTCTTTCATTTAGGTTTTTCTGTACTACATAATTAGGGTGCATCATATATGTATGGCTTTTTATTCTGCTTTATATCATTGCATGCTTGTGTAAGTTATTAAATATTTTTAAAAAGCAAATTTCAGTGGCTGATTGAATGATACCATGATATATAATTGCAGCTTAAAGGACATTTGGACTTTTTTTAGTTTAAAAAAATAATACTGTGCCCTGGCCAGTGTACCTCAGTTGGTTGTAGAGTACTCCCATAGCTGAAAGTCTGTGGGTTCAATCCCTGGTCTGGATGCTGATCCTTTTTCTCTCTCACATCGATGTTTCTGTCTCTCCCTTCTCTTTCTTCTTCTCTCTCTAAAAGCAATGAAGGAAATGTTCTCAGGTGAGGATAAAAAATTTAAAAATAATAAAAAACTGTAACAGATATTTCTGTTCCTTTCTTTAGTCAAATTACTATCACTGATTTCCACAAATCTGCATTAGTCTTTTCAATGAACTCCTACAACTTAATCCTCTTTCATCTAGTCTCCACATTGCAACCAACACATTTGAAAAATGAAATGATTGCTGTTGGATTAAAGACCAGAGATTTTACTCTGATCCACAAATCCCTGGATGGTCTGGCTGCTGCCTCTATCACCAGTCTCATCCTAAACCACCCACCACTTTACCCTCTGAACTGTCACCACAGGACCTTAGCTAAGTTTCTTTCCTCTTTCTAAGGTTCACCTTCTTTACCTAATTAATCCCTAATAATTCCTTAAGTTTCAGGTCAATTATCACTTATCAAGAGAAACCTTCCCTGATTGTCCAGAATTCAGATTCCTTGTTATATACTTTCATGGCAGGTGTATATTTCATTCATTTAATTGACTGCACTTCAAAATTAAACATTTTGTGTAATTACTTGATTAATACTTATCTTCTTCCATATATAGTAAGGTCAGTTAGTATATCACTATGCTCTTTATTACCTTTTACAAGAAATCTTAAACTATTTAATAGAGATGAAATACTATATTATTGTCATTTTTACATTCATTAAAATTTCAAATTAATATCGATCATTTGTAGTCCTCTAAATTTTCTATATGATCATTATTCACAGTTCTGTTAATAAATTTCTTAATTCATGAGCACTCTTAATATATTAAGGAAATTAATCATGTGTCTCATTTCATTTGCAAATATTTACCTCCAGGTCAAAATTTGTTCTTAAACTATGTTTACAGTATTTTTGATATTTATTTGTAAATATTAAACTTTGTGTAACAAAATTTACCAATAATTTTCTAATGATTTCATGATACTTTTAAGCTTGAAAAAAAGGACATTTTTAATCCCAAGATCAATTAAATAGTAACATTTTTCTTGTTTTATAGATTTTATTGTTTATTATCTTGTTACTTTTGGAACTTAGGTAAACAGAACTGGATTAGTCATAATCTTTGGTCCATGAACAGTTCATTGTATTCATCAATTCATTATTAAATAATATAATGAATATTGAATCCCATTACCTATCAATACTGAGTGTGAGAAGTGTGCACTTGTTGCAGGTGAGGAGGCCAATGAGGTTCATGGGCAGAGCTTTTGGTAGTTTTGTACACCATTATGAGTAAAGCTTGCTGATTTTCTGTTTGAGATTTTTGCATCTATATAGGTAATAGGCCAGTACTTTAATTTCTGTGCCCTGTCTGGTTTGTTATTGTGGTTTATAATGTTACCTGGTTTATAATGGCCTGTGTGATGTGGACTCCAGCCAGCGGGGTTCATGTGTTATGGATGCAACGAACAAATTCACATGGACTTTAGAAGTCCTGCAGAGAAAAAGGGATAGCATGGTTACTCTCTGAGAGAGAGAGCAATCTGACCCTTGCCTACAGGCTTTTATTGCTTTTCTGGGCACATTACAATGAGGATGATCCTCATTTACTATGCACAGGTTGGCTTTAGGTGATTACCTTTTACAGATAACAAAGGAGAGGATGTTGCTAATTACTACAAAGGAAAAGATGTTTGCAAATGCAAGGGGAAAAGTGGCTGAACTGGTTACACTCCATACTTCAGAGATTTAGCATAGACTTTAGGAAGTTACTTTAAAGATACGTAGTAAACATTTGCTGCCTCAATTCAGGGTGAGGGAGTTTTAGCAAAAATCAAGTCTCAAAGCAGCCTAGGTACAAAGCAGTCCTGATTACCCACAGGAAAACTGATCCATGGGCCTGGTTCCTATGTGCCAACTGGCTCCTGCTGGTTTTCTGAATCAGGGGCTGAGCTACATTTGCCACTGCCACGTGGACCGGTTTCCTATACTTGTGGAATGAATTGAGAATACTTTCCAATACTCCTTGATACTTTAAAAGATTTTATATAATATTAGAGGATCTGTTCAGTGGAAGCTTGTTAGAACTCATCTGTAAAATCATTTAGGATTGATGTTTTCTCTGTAGGAGCACTTTCTTGCCAACAGTTGTTTACCCCTGCTGTAATAAACCCAGAACCTAGAAAAGCAAAGCTTACAAATACTCTCTTACACCTATTTCATTAATTTTAAAAATAATATTAACTTTATAACTTTTGACATTTTAATGGCAAAAAGTTATCAAATAATCTCAATGAAACAATTAAAACTGCATCTTTTTCCAAGTTTGTTACAAAACTATAAGCTCGCTCACAATATTTTAATTCATGTTTTCCTAAAGACAATCCCTGCAGACCCAGATTACTAATTCTCTTGTCAAAAAATGTGCAATATTGTAATTATAGTTGTATTACAGTTAAATAACTGCCCATTTACAAATCATTTATAGTATTTACTTGACTTCATTAAGTCAATTATATTTTTTGCTTTTTGTTAAGGGACATTCAAATACCAGGAGAAATAGCATAATACTCTGTGTATACCTAGTTTGAACAATTATCAAATTATGGAATAGAGTGTATAAAATATATAGTCATTCTTCTCCAACAGCAGATTATAGTGAAATTAAAATAAAAAATAATTTTTTCAAAAAATTTGAATATCAGAAGGTATCCCTGATACTATTGTTCTTACAATATGGTCTCCTTGACTCCTGTGGTCTTCACATAATAATACTAAAATGTTGGTTCCCTTTTTCTCTATCATTCCCTCATGAGTAGACAGTGAAGTTTTACAAAGTTTACACAACATGTGACATCATGAAGGATTGAATATAAAAGCAGATATTATAATGCATCTATTTTCTATTAAGAACACTATTTTTCTCCAAGGAGGACATATAGAGGGCTCATAGACACATGAAAAATGCTCAACATCACTAGGCATCAGAGAGATGAAAATTAAAACCACAATGAGATACCACTTTACACCAGTCAGAACGGCCATCATAAACAAACTAATAAACAACAAATACTGGTGAAGTTGTAGAGAAAAGGCATCCCTAGTACACTGTTGGTAGGAATGCAGACTGGTGCAGCCACTGTGGAAAACAGTATGGAATTTCTTCAGAAAACTAAAAATGGAATTGCCTTTGACCCAGCAATCCCATTGCTGGGACTATACCCTAAGAATCCTGAACCACCAATTCAAAAGAACCTATGCACCCCAATGTTCATAGCAGCACAATTTACAATAGCCAAGTGCTGGAAACAACCTTAGTGCCCATGAGTGGATCAAAAAACTATGTTATCTTTATACAATGGAGCAGAAAGAAAGAAGGAACTCCTACACTTTACACTTTTCCATGGATGGAACTGGAGATCATTGTGCTAAGTGAAATAAGCCAAGCAGTGAAAGACAAATATCATATCAATTCACACATAAGTGGAACCTAATCAACAAAAAAAAAAACAAATAAGAACCAGAGACTTGGAAATAAACAACTGACAGTGACTAGAGGGAAGAGGGGAAGATGATAACGGAGGAAAGAAGGGAAAGGGGCAAGCCAAGGAACATGAACAGAGGACTCAAGGGCACAGTCAATAGGGGGGTGTTGACTGTGGGAGTGGGGAGGGATGGGGCAGGGAAGAGGGGAGAGCAATGGGGCAAAAGGCAGGACAACTGTAACTGAACAACAATAAAAATAAAAAAATTAAAAAAGGTTATTTTAAAAATTGCACAATATATAAAATAATTTCACTTTTTTGTTTTAATAATCAAACTTATTTTTTACTAAATGTGTTATGTTAACATGTAACTGGATTATTATTTTAAATAATTAATATATTTTTAAAGTTTTGAGGGTTTTTTATTGCTGTTTAAGCACAGTTGTCTCCATTTTCACCCTACCATGCCCCTCCACCCCACCCAGCCCCACCTCCCACCCTCAAACCTACCCCCTTTAGCTTTGTCCATGAGTCCTTTATAGATGTTCCTTGATGGACCTTCTCCTACTTTCCCTCATTATTCCTCTCCCCCTTCCTCTTTGGTTACTATCAGTTTGTTCTTAAGTTTTTAGTTTTAATTATAATTATAATACATACATCAATAAATATAATCCACTAAAATAACTTTAGGATTCTCAGTGATTTTTAAAGGTGTATGATATTCTAAGAACAAAAAGTTTGAAAGGATGTATTCTCATATTGTATATCACTCTCTCAAATAAAAGCTAACAATAATCCTATAACATCATGAAATACTTCAGTCAGTATTCAAATTCCCCCCTCTTGAAATTATATTTTTATAACTTGTTTGCATACATGAGGATCCAAATATGATGTACATATCACAATATGTCTTTTTAAATCTATAAGTTCCACCACTGTTTTTCTTTTAATTTATTTGTTGAAAAGAGCAGAGTGCTTTTTTTTTTCTGGATAGTCTTTGCAGTTTGAATTTTGCTGAATATGTCCCCATAGTGTCATTTAACATGTTTCTCCTGCTCCTTACAGTATCCATATATTATTATTTGGACATAGAGACATGAGCAGATTTGAATTGAATATTTTGGCAAAACATTTCATTGGTATTGCAATGTAAACTTTTTAAAAATCTTTTTATGAATTTACTAGACATTGGTGATCATTACTTAAATTGGTTATTTTGTTAGAGGTTGCAAATTGATGATGTAATGCCTCTGTTATTCCTTTTTCAATTGGTAAATGGAATATGTCATACAAATAAAATTTTCCACTTCAACTATTTAGTCTATTTAGGAATATTTCCTTTTGAAATCCAGAATAATAGCAGAAAATCTTGCTAATTCAATTTGGTGTCTCTGTGGGTTCTTTTGTACCCATGGTTAAAATAACATTTGTGATAGTAATTAGAGGATAATCTTTACACTCAGAACCAGTTAAACCAACAGTGAAGAACATAACTGTCCTCTTCAGTTCAATGATAGAAACATTTATTGACTCCTGCCTCTGGAGTGGGAGGTGGGGGAGGTCATGTGAAGAAATATCTTCCCACCAAAATTTATGTGAAACTTACTGAACACACTCTCAGAAAATCTATAAACCAAAAACCATGGTTTATTTTTACTTGTGATTCCATTTCATTGAAAGTTCCCTTTGTCCATTAGGCACAGGACTGAAAACCTGAAATAGGCTCTGTTGGTGTGCATTGCAATGACTTTTTGAAAAAATTGCCCTTTACAATACCAGCAATTTTTCTGCCAGCTCTGGAGAAGGCCATTAACTTTTAAGAGATTTGTTTAGTCCAACAGCAGCAGAGTTAAATGAAATACATTCAGAGCTGTGGCTGTTGTTAGTACTTCTTACAAGATACCAGCTAGTCTGGCCCACACTGTCAAGCTTTGTCTGGCTGCACATTTGCTGAGTACCAATGTACTTTCTTCACACAGATGCTGTATATTTTGCTTTCACCCACATAAATTGTCAACATAAACCAAAGGCAGCATGTATATATGTCATCAAAAATCTTAAGTGTTTCATTCCTTGTAGATAAACACAAAGGATGAAATGTTATTTTTTTTGCTTTTTCTGGTTTGTGCTGAAAACTTCAAAGATGCCTAGCTGATGTGTGAATTGTAAAAAATCAGTAGGTGCAGCATGTCAGTATTTTCAACCAGGCTTCTTCAAAAGCTGGTTGAGAGTGTTTGGTGCCTTGATTCAGAGAGTCTGAGAATGCAGACTTCAGAGTAGCCTAAAGGTGCCTGCCACAAATTCACATTTGTGAATTTTTGTCAATTTTATCTTTTTCATCCAATTAGAAAGAGTAAATAAAACAATTCAAAAAGGGTAGTATAAAATATTAGTTCAAGAATAATTAATCTTCAGCTCTTCAAATCTAAACATTTCTTGTGCTGTTAAATTTATCCATCATTTGAAACAAAATAAAGAGAAAAAACTCATACTTAAAAGATTTGCAAAATTTTGAAGTTTAACAATAATAAATGGTGATGAGGATATGAGGAAACATAAACTTAGATATATTATTGTGTGAAATTTATTTTTTTCATTGCTGTTCAAATATAGTTGTCTCCACTTTCCCCCCATCACTCTCCCCCACCCCACCCACCCATACCTCCTACCCTCAATCCTAACCTCCTTTGGCTTTGTCCATGGGTCCTTTATACATGTTCCTTGACCACCCTTCCCATTCTTCCTTGCCTTATCCCCTCCCTGCTTCCTTTTGGTTACTGTCAGTATGTTCTTTATTTTGATGTTTCTGGTTATATTTTGTTGCTTATTTGTTTTGTCAATTAGGTTCCACTTATAGGTGAATATGATATTTGACTTTCACTGCCCAGCTTATTTCACTTAGCATAATGCTCTCCAGTTCCATGCGTGCTGTCACAAGGGTAGTAGCTCCTCCTTTCTTTCTGCTGTGTGGTATTTAATTGTGCAAATGTACCACAGTTTTTTGATCCACTCATCTACTGATGGACACTTAGGCTGTTTCCAGCACTTGGCTATTGTAAATAACGCTGCTCTGAACATTGAGGTGCATAGGTTCTTTTGAATTGGTGGTTCAGGGTTCTTAGGATATAATCCCAGAAGTGGAAGCAATGGGTCAAAAGGCAGTCACATTTTTAATTTTTGAGAAAATTCCATAATTTTCCCACAGTCTGCATTACCACCAACAGTATACTAGGGTTCTGTTTTCTCCTCAACCTCACCAGCACTTGTTTGTTGATTTGTTAGCAATGGCCATTCTGACCAGTGTGAAGTCATATCTCATTGTGGTTTTAATTTGCATTTCATTCATGGCTAGTGCTGTTGAGCAATCTTTCATATCCCTCTGGGCCCTCTGTATGTCCTCCTTGGAAAAGTGTCTGTTCAGGTCCTTTGCCCATTTTTTAATTGGGTTGTTTGTCTTCCTGGAGTGGAGTCATGTGAGTTTTTTCTATATTTTGGATAAGGGGGAGATCAAACCCTTGTCCAAGGTATCACTGGGAAGTATAGTTTCCCATATGGTTGGTTCCCTTTTCATACCTTGTTGTTTCCCTTCTACTTGTGCTCCTCTATGATCCACACAAAAGCCAGAATACTACTTCAAAACATCCTATATTTTTCAAACCCTTCAGTAGCCTCCTATCACATTAGAATAAAATCTAAATTCTGTGATTTATTAGGTCCTATATGATCTGACCCTGCCTCTTTTACCCCTCACTCTCAAAGCTCTTGCCACATAGCCCTTCCAGAATGGGTCAAAATCTTTCCTCCCTGGGCCTTCACCTTTGTTGTTCCCTCATGCTGGAGTTCTCTGCCTCCAGATCTCTGGATAGCTGTTTACTTTTAGTCATTCAGTCACAGCTCAAGTGTCATCTCCTCAATGACATTCACTTACAAGTAGCCCCTTCCCTATTGCATCATTCTTTATTACAATATTCTGTTTTTTATTTCTTTCACAGCATATATCATTAATCTAATTTAATTTGTTATGTATTGCTGCTTCCTATCCCCCAATCCATCCTACAAAAAGGGAGATCTAGTTTATCTGGTTCACCCCTCTATGCCTTGAGTGGTGTCTAGCATGCAGTCAGTTCTCATTGAACATTTATTAAATGAGCATATAAACAAAGTCTCACTTGTTGTATAAACCAATATAATTTAGGCTATATGAAAATCTCATTCTGTGCTAGGCTCAAAGAGGGGAAAATATGAGGGGAACTGTACTTTTTTCTGCAATAGTTGCTATGGATCCAGAAGTTTCCCCTGAACAATGGAAAACAGATTACCATGAGGGAAAACAAATGAAGATTAAATTGTAAGAAATACTTGGAGATATTTGTGGACAGTTAGGCCCTCATTCCATAGGCCGTCTGTGGTCCATAAACAATCAGAAGCCCGTACCACATCCTGGTTGGTGTGTAATAGCTATAGATTGGGAGAAACCCCAGCTTGCGGTTTATTACAGCAGGACTGGTGTCTTGAGATCCAGTAGGATTAGTGCTTCCCAGTATGACAGGATCTCTCACCCTCAGTTCCCAGAGGGCAGAGGCCAAGGACCACATAACTACCAAGGCTAGTACTCTGACTTCTGGAGAATATACAGGCCCCAGAGTGAATAATGAGTTAGGCCTGGCAGATTGTATGTTACCCCAAGATGAGTTGAAGAGAAACAGAACAGGGATGGATGAGTGCCTGTGGGAAAAGAAGAGTATCAGTTCTCAGAGAAACCATTGTGCCCTGCGTGGCTAGCTTAAACAGAAATCTGGCAGTGAGAAAGGGAGCCGAAGAAAGCAAAAAAAAAAAAAAAAAAAAAAAAAAAAGCAGGCAACACTCTCCCGCCTCATTCTTTAAGTTTCTGATGAGGGAATAAAATGCTGCTACCAGATGTGCCATGTGATGGCATTAATTATCTCATTCTTCCATCATCAAGAGAGAATCAATTCATATCATCATTAGGGTAAGAACACGTTTAGAAAAAGCAGTATGTTGTGGTGATTAGTAATTCAAACTTTGAATCCCCTGAAAACCTGAACTTGTATTGTGGTTTTATAACCTAGAGCCATGACATCTTTTAAAAGGAGGTACTTTACTAGCATTATAGAAGATTATGTAAGGAAAACAAAGACAGTTCATGTGAAGAGTTTAATTAGGCACCTGGAACATAGAACTCTCAATAAATAATAATGAAATACAAACATGACATAAAATTACTTTTTTACTATCTAATCTCTTTTTTTCCTCCCAACAAAGAAGCAGGTGCCCTAATAACTACCAATTTCTTCCACAAAAGAGTGTGCGAAGCTATGGCCAAGGGGCTCAGATGGTTGGAGTGTCTGTCCTCTGTGCCAGGGTAGCAGTTTTGATCCCTGGTCAGAGCCCATATAAGAATCAACCAATAAGTGCATAAAAAGAGGAACAACAAATCAATGTCTGTCTCTCAAAAATCAATAAATAAATTTTAAAAAAATTTTCAAGAGTTTATTGAATGTTTTGAATTTGAAAGGAATTGAGGAATAAAAGTAATTTTTCTAAATTTAAAATACATGTGTAGTTTAATAAATCTTTGACAGTCAAGCATGAGCTGTAGAATGTAGTTATTAAGATCAGTAATCAAAAAGTTATCAAATAGTGAATGAATAAATATAATTTCAGAATTAAAAAAGAAAATTTTATTCCAATGCGACATATTTTTATTTTTTATTCAGCAGTTTGGTAAGGGATAAAAAGCTGAATGATGACTTTTAATAACAATAGTGTGTAAGTAAATAGATACCCATGTACATTGTTGTTGGAAGCATAAATAAACTTTCTGAGGGACAATTTCTCAATATGTGGCAAGTACTGTAAAAATGCTTCTTCTTTGATCCAGCAATCCCATTTCCTTATATCCTAAGGAAATAACAGAGGAGTTCCAAAAGGATATATGTATAAGTATCTCATTTTAGGAATGTTTTCAACAGTCTTTGCCCCTCATAAAACTTGATTATTCATTATTTAAGATTTTGCTAAATATTATGTTAAATATTTTGTAGCCACTAAAAATGATAATGTAGATATTACACTGGCATTAACATAATCATGATATGTTATTCATTTAAGTATGAAACTACAAAACAATTTATGGTATAATCTCATTTTTGTTAAAAATAATTATTTTGATGTTGTGTCCAGAAAAATGCTTGAAAGAATATACTACAAAATACTAACTTTGGTTCCAATTTGGTTATAAGATTACAGTTTACCTTCTTTTATTTATGCATGTATATTTAAAAAATATTTTATAATGTTCTGTCATCATTTTTATATAAATAATAAATATATTAAGTATTTTATGTAATAGATCATGATAATATTTTATAAAGAAGCAGCATCTAGGTCTTAATATTTATAACACACAGTATATTGTGTTAATATTTATAGTACACGATGTAATTCAAATTATATTGAAGCCCTGAGCAAGTATAATGTTAAGTTAGTATTTTCTTAAACTTAGACAGATGATATCAGTTCCTTACTATATTTATTATTGAATTTTAAAAAGGAGTAAAGAGGACATGAAAACCATTATGGTACATTAAAATTAACATTTTGAAAATGTCAATAGATTTTGGCTATCTATTTAGAGAACTTTCAGCATTTGTTTGCTTAAACTAGCCTGCAGCCACTTCTTGCCCTGTCTTATCAGAAAACTTAATAGTATAGTCTTAATTTTTTTTTATCCATTATTATTTGACCAAAATATTGGCTTGACTAAAACAGTACATTAGAGAATATGGTGTTGCAGCACTGACAGGCAATAAGACTCCTTATCTTGTTTTCTTTGTGTTTATTAAGAAATTTACCTCATCTTCTGATATTTCTTCTCTCGTAAATAATAAAAAGAGACACCAATGTACTGGAAACGTAAAGTAGAAATGATGGTAGTGAGAATATTTTTAGAACCAATTTTTCAACTATAAGATTTAATTCAAAACAAGAGGACTTGAAAATGAATATTTTAAAAACTCAATATTGAAAATCTATTTATTCTTTTAAAAATGCCTGGATGCTCATCATCACTAGCCATCAGAGAGATGCAAATTAAAACCACAATGAGATACCATCTCACACTGGTCAAAATGGGCATCATTAACAAAGTGACAAACAACAAGTGCTGGCAAGGATGTGGAGAAAAGGGGACCCTAGTGCACTGTTGATGAGACTGTAGACTGGTGCAGCCACTGTGGAAAGCGGTATGCAATTTCCTCAAAAAACTAAAAATGGAACTGCCTTTCACCCAGCAATTCCATTGCTGGGACTATACCCTAAGAATCCTGAAACACCAATTCAAAAGAACCTGTACACCCCAATGTTCATAGCAGCACAAGTTACAATAGCCAAGTGTTGGGAACAGCCTAAGTGCATATTGGTAGATGATCAAAAAACTGTGGTACATTTACATGATGGAATACTACTCAGCAGAAAGAAAGAAGGAGCCCTTACCCTCCACAATAGCATGATAGAACTGGAGAGTATCATACTAAGTGAAATAAGCCATGAGGCAAAGACAAATACCATATGATCTCACATATAACAGAAACCTAATGAACACAACAAACAAAAGAACAAAATAGAACCAGGGGTGTGGAAACAAGGAACAAACTCACAGTGACCAGAGTGGGGGGCAGAGGGAGAAGTGGGAAAAGAAGGAGAAGGGTCTAGCCAAGGAACATGTATAAAGGGCCCAAGGATATGGACAACAGGGTAGGGATTGACTGTGGGACCAGCTGGGGGGTGGCGGGGCAGAGCAGGGGAGAGCAACAGGGGACAAATTGGGACAACTGTAATAGAACAACAGTAAAGTATTTTTTTTTTTCAAAAAAAAGAATAAAAGGATTTCCTAGAAAAAAATGATAAAAATAAAAACAACCAGAACCTTAAAAAGTACTGTAGTGCTTCCACTATAATTCACATCATCACTGACAGCAAAAGCATAAAAGATGCCTGCCATTGCCTGCCTTGGGTGTTAGTAAGGTTGTAGCAGCCATTGAAAGAGAACTCAGATTCTGGCAATCAAAATCATTTTGTACTTGAATTCTTTTTTGCCTCTCTTCCAAGTCAATGTGTATTTAGTTAATGATTTTGAAGCCATTTTGGACCAAATAGAATAAACTTTGAGCCAGATGTACAGTGTAGTTCATGGTATGTTTAGAATCAGGCCTATACTGCCAAAGTGAGAGAGAGAGTTGGACAAATCGGAATAGTACAAACAGCTCCTGTGGAAACTTCTAAACATAAAAATCTGTCTCATCTGTCTGAAATTATGTGAATTATCAGAAATTGTTCATTTGAACATAAAAGTGGTTTCCTTTCTGAAAAGCCTTTGTGTTTCAGGAAACCAAGTGAATTTGTTTTCCCTAACCACCATACAGTTGGAATGTGCTGACCAAAGTAACACATTAGAGAACATGGTGACAGAGAGTAGAGGAGTCTTCACCACTTCAGATCGTGTGAGTTTGCTATCTATTGGAGGAAATACCAAACAAGATTTAAGTGCATTATGAGGCAATGCTTTATACAAAAGCATACTAGAAAATAACACAAGATTTTTTAAACAAGTATACAAGGTCTGTCCAGAAAGTATCTAGCCATATAATATGAAAAATAGACACATTTATTGAAGAAGATACGTAGGACACCTCAGTCCCCTTCAAAGTAGACATCTTGGGACCTCACACAGTTCTCTCAATTGCCATCAACTGCTCCATCATATTGTACTGAATCTCATTGATGGTCTGAAATTCCTTCCTTTTCAAAGGTGATTTTAGTTTTGGGAAAAGCAAGAAGTCACAGGGCATCAAATCTGGGCTTTATGGGCCTGGATCACCTGGGTGATTTAATGTTTCACCAAAAAACTCTGCACAAGACATGATGCATGTGTGGGCACCTTGTCAGGATGAAGCTGCCAATCACCAGTTGCCCATAGCTGTGGCCTTCTAAATCTGAATAGTTTCTGTGGAGGAATGCTCAAGCTTAACACAAAATTTGATGCAGATTCATTGCTCTACTCAGTCATTTTGAATGCAACAGCCACACAGCACACATGTTGAATCAACAGTGTCTTCTGCCCCCAATGACTAGCACAGTGAAGTCATCATTGTTCACACATAAGCATTCCAGTCTACTCTCCTTGACTGCTAGGTTACATAGAAGTCATTTAAACCTTTCTCATTGTATTAACAGTGGTTGGACATTTTCTGGACAGACCTTGTATAGGAATGTTTCTATATTAATTGTAAATAGCATATTAGTATATTACATTTTTTAAAGCTAACATTTACTGCACACTTATGACATATCAGGTCTTGGGTTAAGTGCTTTATTCCACTTATTCCTACATAGTCTGGTGGGAGAGATAACATTGTTATCTCTATTGACAGCTGAGAAAGCTTAGAGAAGTTAGGAGAATCAGAAAAGTCATGAAGTCTAGTACATAATTAAGTTACTTGACACTAGAATTAAGAATTTGACCCCATGCAGTCTGACTTCAGAGCCTTGTTTTTGACCATGACACCACATTGCCTACAGCAGTAGTAGGCATTGAAAGAACCACAAAGAAGTAAAAGACATAGCCCCACCCCCATTAAATTTGTTTTTTGGAATAAAACAACTGCCTAGGCATAATAAGCTGAGAGTGCTGATTCCTTATATGGGAACCTTAATTTTCTATAGCCCTGAGGTAAGATTGCTATCGATAGAGGTGTCACACACTTACCACTTTTTCATCCAACAACTTCTGCTGACTGCCACTTCATGCCTCATTGTTAAAGGAAGAAACAGAACTTCCAATTCCAGGAAGATAGAGATGTACTTTTTTCTATTTCTTGCATTAACTACAATTAAAATCCCTGGACATTATGTGGAAAATAACATAAGACTCTGGAGAGAAAACAGAAGGTGACTATGACTTCAGGACAAAGGAACAATAGAGTTGTGAATTTCCTGCATTTTCTTTTTGCCACATATATCCTAGACTTGGAGCTGAACACAGACAAATAAAAAGGCTCTGACTAAAGCTCTCTCAGGCCAAAGGAGTAGGGAAGGAGCAAACTGGTGAGAAAGAAGACTTTTAAACAATAACCACTCAATTCTAAACATAAAAAAAAAATTGTGGCTTCACCTTGAAACCAACACCTATGACATCAAAGTCTGTGTGGAAAATTTAGACTTTCACCTATACAGTAATGAGATACCTTTCTCCCTACCTGTTAGGATGGTATCAGATAAGGCTTGGTAGCGGTAACAAACCAACCTGGATAGCTATGTCAGTGGAAACCACCTGAAGAGCCAGAACTTCCACTACATGCAGTAGTAATAAGCAGTGTCTTCCTTCCCAACAGAGGACAGAACTCATGTGTGACCCTGGACTTCTAATTCCATCTGGCAATAATGAGAAGATGCAATCTTCCTTCCTCTGCCAAATGGTATCAAAAAAGGCTAGCTAAAACAGAAAGTATAATAAGATCCAGAGTCTCAGAACACAATATGGAAGCAATCAGAGGATAGAATCAGTTAACTTGAAGACCCAGCAATACAGTTCACCAATTCTGGACAACGAAGAAAAAGTAAACAAAAAAAGTTCAGACTCTCGTAAACCTGTGGGACAATAACAAAGGATCTAACATTTGTATCAACAGGATCGTCAAAGGAAAGGAAAGAAAGTGAGGCTGAAAGAGTATTTGAAAAAATAGAAATAAAATTGTTTCCAATTGGAGAGTGACAGCATAAGATGAGGAAATACAAGTTTCCAGCCCTCATGTCACACCCTGCTCACAGAAACACTGACTTAGATGACCACCTATAGAGGAGAGTACATTTGTGGAAGGCCAGGTGTCCAGCAGAGAGGTTCTAGCACTGGATCAAAAAAATCCGAAAACATATGCATTGAAAAGGGTAAGAAAAATAGTTTCCCTTGATGCACATGACTCCTCTCCTGAGGCAACGTAGCTCAGTGCCAAGAGATATTTTTTCAGCTGGTGATTTCCTCCATGAGGCAAAGTGAGAACATAGTGAACACCTGGCTTTTTCAGCTATGGTGAACACAGCTCAAAATTCCCACTTCTTTCTCACTCCACCCAGAACACTAAGAGAATTGGCATGGCTGAACAGTCTAGGGGCAGATAGGAGCAGGAGAAAGGGGTAGCAGTTCCAAGCAACTAGGGCATGGAACTCAACAAATAGGCACAGATTCTACTAACTGCTTTGTGAATGAGTGCATCACCAGTAGACCTGCCTTATGAGAAGCTAAAAGGAATCCTTCAAATCTAAATTCAGAATATTCTTAAACTGTATAGTTGTGCATAAATCACTTTTAATCCCAGTTAAAACTTAAAACTCTATCCAGCAAAGCTATTATTTCAAATGGAAGGACAGATATACTTCCAAGACAAGGTAAAGCTAAAGGAGTTCATCACCACCAAGCTATTATTACATGAAATGTTAAAGGGATTTATGTAAGAAAAAGATCAAAACTATAAACATTAAAGAGGCAACAAATTCACAATTATCAACAACTGAATATAAAAACAAAAGAAACAAACAACCAGAACAGGAGCAGAATTATACATACAGAGATCATGTGGAGGGTTATGAGCTAGGAGGGGGAAGGGGAAGAATGGCAGAAAAGGGGCAGGGATTAAAAAGCATAATTGGTAGGTACAAAATAGGGGAATGTTAAGAATAGTACAGGAAGTGGCGAAAACAAAGAACTTATATGCATGACCCATGCATACAAACTAAGGGGGGGATTGCTAGAGGAAAGAGGTACTGTACCCGGAAGAAGGGGGCAAAGGGGGCAACATTGAGACAATGCTAATTACACAATCAATAAAATATACTTAAAAAAACAATGTATTAAAAATAACTATAGCTACAATATTCATTATTGGATATACAATATAAAAAGATAAAAATTTTGTCATGAATAACATAAAAATCCAGAGAGAAGAAGGTTTTTGCAAGTAGAGTTTCATATCCAAGTGAAATCATCAGCTTAAAATAGACTGCTATAACTATATATCCTGTGTAAGCCCCATGACAAGAATGGAACCAAAGAGTATCATTGGTTCCATTGATACAAAAATCATCAAATCATGAAAGACAAAGACAAGAGAAAGGAAACAAAGGAACCACAAAAAAGTCAGAAAACAACTAACTAGTAGAAATAGTATATCCTTAATTATTGATAATTATTTTAAGTATAGATTAAAATGTTTCTTTTAAATACTCACCCAAGGATATATTCATTACTCTCACAGGGAAAGAGAGGGTGAGAGAGAAAAAAAAAAAAAACAGAGACAGACAGAAACATCACTGGGTTGCCTCCCATATGCTCACCTACTGGGGACTGAACCCACAAGCCAGGCATGTGCCCTGACTAAGAATCGAACCTGCAGTCTTTTAGTGTATGGTATGATGCTCTGACCAAATGAGCCATCTCCCCAGGGCAAATGAATAAACTAATAAAACAGAATAGAAATCCCATAAATAAACTTACATATTTATGGTCAACAGGTCTTCAATGATGGTTCCAAGAACACCAAGGGGAAAGAATAGTCTCTTCAATAAAAGGTGTTGGGAAAACTGGATATCCACATGCAGAAAAAAGGAAATAGGCTCTGATCTCACACCATATACAAAAATCAACTTGAAAAAATAGACTTAAATTTAAGATCTGGTACTATAAAACTACTAAAAGAAAATATAGGGAAAAGCTTCTTGATATTGGTCTGTGCACTAATTATTTGGGGTATGAACACCAAAGTACAAGCAAAAACAGACAAGTTAAGATTGTGTCTAACTCAAAAACATTTGCACAGCAAAGGAAGTAACAGAGTAAAGGGGCCATCTATAGAATGGGGAAAAATGTGTAAAATAATGCATCTGATAAGGGATTAATATTATTTATATATATCCTACAACTCAGTAGTAAAAATAATAAATAAATAAATAAACTGATTAAAATAAGGGCAAAAGACCTGAGAAGACATTTATCAAAAGAAAATATAAAATGACCAAGTATACAAACATTAGTAATTATTAAGAAAAGGCAAATTGAAACCATAATGTGATACAATTTTACACCTGTGAGGATGGCAATTATTACAAATGCAAAAGAAAGTTTTAACGTATGGTCTGGCACCAGTCTGGGGCTGCAGCACACCTTTCTCCACAGACTGTGGGATGCTTCAAAGAGGAGGCAGTGGCCACACCGCATTGGACTGGAGCCCAAGAACTGTGTCCCCCAAGATCCGGCACCCAGGAAGTTTTATTTAAAGACCATTAACACCAAAGAGAAGATCAATTAGCTTCCAGGGAAAGAAAAATAGATCATATGTGGACATCAGGGATCAAAATGGCTTTTGACTTCTAAGTAAAGGCTGAAAAGGTCTGTATCAACTTTAGAGAAAAGAGTAAGATGTTGGACTTCCGGCCAAGAAGGAGGCGTAGGTGGACAGACTGTGCCTCCTCTCACAATCAAAATTAAGGACAACAAAGATTTAGAAACAAGAAAACAACCAGAACTCACAGAAAACTGAACTGTATGGAAGTCCAACAACCATTAATCCAGACCCGTAAGAGGGGTGGAGTCGCAGCAGGAAAAAGCAGAGGTGTGGACCAGGCACCCAGGCAGCAGCAGCTGGCAGATCTCAGGCACACAGGTGGTGGCTAGCAGACCCCAGGGGCACAGGCGGTGGCTAGCAGACCCCGGGCATGGGGTGGAAACTGTGCAGACCCAGTGAGGCCGCGCAAGGCGGCTGGCTGATCAGGTGGTCCCACATTCACGTGCAGATAATCCAGGCGAAGGGGAAGTGGCAGAAGGGACTGGAATCCCAGAGAGAGCAGAGCAAATGCCATTGTTCCCTCTTGGACCCCGCCCCCACATACAGCATCACAACCCAGCGACTGGGCTGCCCCACCCTGGGGAACACCTAAGACTCCACCCCTCACTATGTAACAGCCGCAACTACACCAAAAAAATAAAAAATAAATAAAATTTTTTTAAAAAAGAAACAAAAATGGCTCAAACCAGAGAACAAATCAAAGCCCCAGAGCCAATTCATCTAAGTGACCAAGAGATAGCCAACTTATCAGATGCACAGTTCAAAGCCCTGGTGATCAGGATGCTCACAGATTTGGTTGATTTTGCTCACAAATTAGAGGAACAAATGGAGGCTACAATAAGTGAAATGAAGAAAAATGCACAGGGAACCAACAGAGATGGGAGGAAAACTGGGACTCAAATCAATGGAGTAGACCAGAAGGAAGAAATAAACAACCAAACATAAAACAAGGAAGAAACAAGAATTCAGAAAAATGAGGAGAGGCTTAGGAACCTCCAGGACATCTTTAAACATCCCAACATCTGAATTATAGGGGTACCAGAAGGGGAAGAGGAAGAGCAACAAGTGGAAAACTTCTTTGAACAAATAATAAAGGAGAACTTCCCAAATCTGGCAAAGGAAATAGACTTCCAGGAAGTCCAGGAAGCTCAGAGAGTCCCAAAGAAGTTGGACCCAAGGAGAAACACACCAAGGCACATCAGAATTACATTAGCCAAGATTAAAATGAAGGAGAGAATTCTAGAAGCAGCAAATGATATGAGCACAGTCACCTCCAAAGGAGTTCCCATCAGACTGTCAGCTGATTTCTCAAAAGAGACCTTACAGGCAAGAAGGGGCTGGAAAAAGGTATTCCAAGTCATGAAAGTCAAAGACCTACATCCAAGATTGCTCTATCCAGAAAAGCTGTCATTTAGAATGGAAGAGAAGATAAAGTGCTTCTCAGATAAGGTCAAGTTAAAGGAGTTCATCATCACCAAGCCCTTATTATATGAAATGTTAAAGGGACTTATCTAAGAAAAAGAAGATAAAAAATATGAACAGTAAAAAGACAGCAAACTCACAGGTATTAACAACCACACCTAAAACAAAAGCAAAGTAAGCCAACAGCTAGAACAGGAATGGAACCACAGAAATGGAGATCACATGGAGGGTTAGCAACAGGGGAGTGGGAGGAGGAGACGGGGGAAAAGGTACAGAGAATACGTAGCACAGATGGTAGGTAGAAAATAGAGAGAGGACAAGAATAGTGTGGGAAATGTAGAAGCTAAAGAACTTATGACACATGGACATGAACTAAAGGGGGGGAATGTGTGTGGGGGGTGTGCAGAGTGGAGGGGAATGATGAAGAAAAAATGGGACAACTGTAATAGCATAATTAATAAAATATATTAAAAATTAAAATTAAAATTAAAAAAAGAGTAAGATGTTCGGGAAAGGAAAAGTTATTATAGAACTTCCAGCCAAGATGGGTGCATAGGTAGATATGCTTTACTTCTCTGCACAACCAAAAGGATGACAACCAATTTAAAAACAAAAAAAACAACCAAAAAACAACTGCCTGAAAATCTAACTGTATGGAAATCGGACAACCAAGGAGTTAAAGAAACATTCATTCAGACTGGTAGGAGGGGTAGAGACAGGCAGCTGGGCACATGAACAGAGCAGGCAAGGCAGTAGCTGGCAGACCAGCCACATTCACGTGCAGATAAACTGGGAGGAAGAACTGAGGAGCAAGACAGACTATGCAACCCAGGGTTCCAGTGCAAGAAAATAAAGCCTAAGAACCTCTAGCTGTAAAAATCTGTGGGGGTTGCAGCAGTGGGAGAAACTCCTGTCTCACAGGAGAGTTCATTGGAGGGGCCCAAAGGATCCTAGAACATACATAAGCCCTCTTACCTGGGAATCAACACCATGGCAGCACCTGAAAGGGTACAGTTTGCTGTGGGAAGTGGGGGAAGTGACTGAAAGCCTGCAGAGAGCCAAGCAAGCAGCATTATTCCTTTCTGATCCTTCCCCCACATATAGCACCACAACACAGCAGAATGGTTTACCACCCTGGTGAATACCTAAGGGTTCACCCCTTACAACATAACAGGTGTGCAAGGTAAAGAAATATGGCTGAAATGAAAGAACAAATTAAAATCCAGAAAAAGAACTCAGTGACAAGGAGATAGAGCACCTATCAGATGCAGATTTCAAAATACTGATAATCAGGATGCTCACAGAAATGATGGAGTATGGTCACCAAATAAAGGAAGAAGTGAAGGCTATGCAAAGTAAAATAAAGAAAAATATACAGGGAACCAACATTGAAGGGAAGGAAACCGGGATTTAAATCAATGATTTGGGACAAAAGGAAGAAATAAACATTCATCCAAGACAGAATGAAGAAACAAGACTTCAAAAAATCAAGGAGAGGTTCTGGAACAATTTTACATGTTCCAACATCTGAATCATAGGGGTGTAGAAGGAGAAGAGGAAAAGTAAGAAATTGAAAACTTATTTGAAAAAAATAATGAAGGGAAATTTCCCCAATCTGGCCAAGAAAATAGATAAGCAAGTCCAGGAAGTTCAGAGAATCCCAAATAAGCTGGACTCAGAGAGGAATACACCAAGGCATATCATATTTAAATTACCCAAGATTAGGAAAGAATCTTAAAAGCAGCAAGAGAAAAGGAGACAATTACCTACAGAGGACTTTCCATAAGACTATAACTGATTTCTCAAAGGAAACCTTGCAGGCAAGAAGAGGTTGGAAAGAAGTATTCAAAGTCATGAACAGCAAAGACCTACATCCAAGATTACTCTATCCAGCAAGGCTATCATTTAGAATGGAAGGGCAGATAAAGTGCTTCCCAGACAAGGTAAAGTTAAAGGAGTTCATTATCACCAACCCCTTATATGAAATATGAAAGGGGCTTATCTAAGAAAAAGAAGATAAAAATGTTGAACAGTAAAATGACAACAAACTCACAAGTATCAACAACTGAACCTAAAAAAACAATAACAAAAACAAACTAAGCAAACAACTAGAACAGGAACAGCACAGAAATGGAGATCACACACAGGTTATCAGTGGGGAGAAGGTGGAGGAGAATGGGGGAAAAGTTACAGGGAATAAGAAGCATAATTAGTAGGTAAAAATAGGGAAATGTCAAGAATAGCATAAGAAATGGGGAAGGCAAAGAACTTACATATATGACCCATGGACATGAACTAAGTGGGGGAATGCTAGAGAGAATGGGGGTACCAGGTGGAGAGGGATAAAAGGGAGAAAAAAGATGGGACAAAAAATGTGTTGGTGAGGAAAAAGGTAACTCTGACATATATGCTGGAAATGTAAATTGGCACACCTATCATGGTAACAATATGAAGATTCTTTTAGAAATTAAAAATAGACATATGTTATTACACAGCAATCCCACTTCTAGGTATATAGCCAAAAGAAATGAAATTGGTATCTCAGAGAGATATCTGCACACACACATTCACTGCAGCACTGTTCAGAATAGTCAAGATATGGAAACAACGTATTTGTCAATAGATGAAAGAATTAAGAAATGCTGTATATGTATATAAAGGAATATTATTCAGCCTTAAAAATAAGAGAAACTTACCAGTAAATCAACAAGGATGAACCTGAAGGCATTATGCTAAGTTAATCAACCAGACACCTGAAGACAAATATTGTAAGATAGCACTTACATGCAGAATCTAAAAAATTGAATTATTGAAAGCAAAAATGGTGGTTGTCAGTGTTTGCAGCATGGTAGAAATAGGGTAATGTTGATCAAAGGGTACAGAGTTTCAATAAGAAAGATAACTAAGTTCTGAAGACCTGATACATAGTGTGGTGACTGTCGTTAACAATACTGTCATAGACTTGAAATTTGCCAACAGAGTACATCTCAAATGCTCTTACCATACACACAAAAGTTCTAATTGTGTAAGTTTATGGCTATGTTAATGGAGTTCATAGACTTCACAACAAAAGTTCAATCTATAAATGGAAAAATTGAATAATGGGACTTCACCAAAATTAACTTTATTCTGTAAAAGACCTTGTGAAGAGGGTAAAAAGACAAGCTAAGATAGGGAGAACATATTGACAAACCACATAGCTGATAAAGGACTAGTATCTATAATATATTTAAAAACTCAAAACTGAAGAGTAAGAAAATATAAACAAATAATCTTGTCAGATCATGGGCAAAAGATGTGAAGACACATACACTGAAAATATACAAATGGCAAATAAACATATAAAACAAACTTCAACATCATTTGTCCTTAGGGAAATGGAAATTAAAGCTATAATGTGTTATCACTACATAACTATTAGAATGATTAAAAGAACAGTGACAATAACAAATGCTGGCAAAAATATGGAGAAATTGGACCACTCATGCATTGCTGGTGGGAATGTAAAATGGTACAGCCACTATGAAAAAGTTTGGCAGTTTTTCCTAAAACTAAAAATGTACCTCCCATACAATCCAGCAGTTGAATGCTTGAGCATTTATCTCGCAGTGACAGAGACTTATGTTCACACTGCAAATCTTTACATGAATGTTTATGGCAGATTTATTTGTATTAGCCCAAACCTGTAACCAAAACCTAGATGTCCTTCAATAGGTGGATGGTTAGACAAACTGAAGTGCAATAATATCATGTAATACTCAGGAGAAGAAAATAAAGGAACACATTACTAACATATACAACCTCAATGAATCTCCAGAGAATAATGCTATTGAAAAAATCAGCCCCAAAAGAATACATACTGTATGATTCCATCCATATGACATTCTTAAAATGACAAAAACTATAGAAATGCAGAACAAATCAATTGTTAGGAACTAAGGAGGTAATGTGGGTAAGAGAGAAGTAGGTTTAGCTATACAAGGACAATAGGCAGAATCTATGTTACCATGTAAATGTTCTATATCTTAATTGTATCAATTTCCATATCCTGTTTGTGATATCATACATTAGTTTTACAATATGTTACCAATGGGGAAAACTGACCAAACGGTACATGACATCTTCCTATATAATTTTTACAACTTCATGTGAATCTGTAATAATAAAAAAAATTAAAAGTTCAAAAAACAATACAATATTTTCCAAGTAAGGAGCACAGCATTGAATTCAGAAGATATGGTTTCTTTTCCAGTATCACAACCCAAAAACATGTAACTTTGAGTAAATTACTTCAACATTCAGGAATTTATAACTTTGAGTAAATCACTTCAACTTTCAGAACCATTAGTTTCCTAATCTTTAAAATGTGTACATTAAATTGACTTCTAAAATCAAGTTCCAGTTATGATTTTTCCATTGGTTTTTATGCCTTACAAAAGAACATCTCCATGAGATATGTGATTATCTATAACACAGGAATTGAGTGCATGGGGGTTATTTCAAATCTGAAATAATAGGTGCACCAAACTAGAGGTCTTGCACTTGGGAAAGATCAATCTGCTTGCTCATTCATATATAACTCTGTAAAAAAGGTATCCTCAAACTAGCCAAAGATATCACTTCCCCATAAAGTCAGAGATGAGACACTGGTTTAAGATGAAATTAGAAACTCTACCATCTCAGCTTATCAAAGGACCAAAGAAATGTTTTTATTTTAGCATTTTTAAAAAAGTTTTTCAGTAGTCAAACTTACCCCAAACTCTATTTCCCAGAGAGGAAGTATAACCCGCATGTGTGTGGCAGGTTCCTTAATTCACTCTAACTTCAGTAATGTTGAGTTTGGCTTAGTTATTCGGACTACCATGTTTACATAACGTTTGGGGCACGCTTCTTCTGGTCTTCTGTCTGTCACCAGCCGACAAACTCCAAGACAGTCTGGATATGAATCCATTGTTCTTGCTGGAAACCTGTCTATAATATATTAAATTCATACAATTATTTTTTAAAAGTTGTTTCCTCTATTAAAAATCTACAAGGTCTTCAAGGAACTTTAAAGAAGTGAATTTATTATTTAAAAAACCACATGGCATTTAAATTTACAAAGCTTTTTCTTAAAACAATTATACTATTATTCTGAATTCAAATCACATTGGCATGATATAAACACAAAACAACGGTGACATAATTCTGTGTATATAATGTACACCTTGTAATATATACATAAAACTATAAAATAGATGAAGGTTTGGGAGTTATTTTGTGATTCTAAATAATGAACTATGCAAATCATCCTATATGTTTAAATATGTAAGTATTTATTTTTTAAACATCCTGGGCTGTTTAAAAAATAAAACTTAACAGGGCTTGGAGACTGTGTGAAGATTTCTGAAAGTTGTCATATTTGAGTTCTCCTTGAGAGTTCAAAGAACATGCAGTTAGAACTGGTTTATATTCTTTATGGTATTTATTCATTCACAAATATTTATTGGAAAATATGAGTACCAAGTACTATCTAGGTACTGGAGAATGGTTTATAGACAAATAGGCAATGATTATAATGTAGTGTGCTAAGTGCTATGATAGAGGTAAGTACTAAGTGCTAGTGGAGGACATAGGTAATTATATAACTCAGACTTGAGTTTTCACATGTATGCTATGGCTACTCAGAATCCCATATGAATAGACATCCATTGTCCCAGATTGGGATTATCACTTGGGCCCAAACATCTCCAAATGCTGGCCTACTACTGTACCCAGAAATCTTCTGTAAATAGCTGACAAGCCAAATCCAGACTGCCTAGTACCAAACAGCCGAGGTCATTTTTCAAGGTTGTTCATGCAACCACCACTGCTCGAATGGACCTATATAAAATGGCTGATGTGTATTGTATTTCAGGCTCAGCAGAAATCTGGCCCCACAGGCCTCTCTGTGGGATGTTCTTTTACATAACTTTGCTTCTCCTTCTAGTGACTTTAGTCTTGTGAGGTTTTCCTTCCTTTCTCAGTAAACCAGGCCATGTTCCTTATGGAATTCATCTTGAACCCTGTCACATAACAAATGAAAACCTATACAAAACAATGGAATCTTGCCATTTGAGACAGGTAGGATAGACCTAGAGGGTATTATGCTAAGTGAAATAAGTAATACACAGAAGGACAAATGCCATATGATTTCACCTATATGTGGAATTTAAAAAGCAAAAGAAACCAACAAAACAGAAACAAATTCATAGATACCAGTAACATTTTGATGGCTGCCAGACTGAAGGGGTGTTGAGGGGGGTGAGTGGAAAAGGGGAAGAGATTTAGTTGTACAAATTGCCAGTTATAACAACAGTCACAGTAATGTAAAGTACAGCATAAGGAATAAAGTCAATAATATTGTAATAACTATGTATGGTGTCAGATGGGTACTAGACTTTGTAAGTTATATAAATGTCCACTCACTGTGTTGTACACCTGAAACTAATATTGCATATCAACTGCAATTACAAAATTCAAAAAACATTTAAAAAAACAACTGCACTTCCTTTAAGACACTTCCTGGGTGATGTGAAATACAGAAATCATTAGAAAATATGTAAAGGGCTTTTCCCAAACTCACATAACACAAGACATAAGGCTTGTTGGAGGGAAACTGAGTATCCTCATGGACAAAGTGACCTTAGGTTCCCCAAGCAAACCCAACTCTCCCCACTCCAGACTGTTGGCTGGACTGTGCTAGTGTCTGGTTTGTCTGATTTGATTATGGGTCCCTTGGGCAAGAAGTTAGTCTATGTTCTCTACAGTACCTAGCCCATTGCTGGCATTACCAAATGCCAAAGAACACTCAATCTTGGTTAACTAGTAATAAGATTGACTTCCCAACTCAACATATTGAGATTTCTGTCATTTTATGCCAGCATTTTTTCTGATTTGTATTTTATACTCATGTCTGGGGAGCAAGCTTCATGTGTTACTGAATCACCTCTGGACTGATCTTCTTTTCAGGAAACGGAGACATGAGGTTGAGTGTTTTTCAACCACAAGTTTTGGGAACATAGACTGCTGAAATATGCTAGGCTACATAAAGGGGAAATGTTCCTGAAAGAATCATTTTTTTCAGCAGTCATAGGGATCTCTGTGAGCCAAGGATACAGACTGGTTAGTGGATGTGACCATTAAAACCAGCATGTCCCTTCAATGCAAAAATTTCACTTTAGTTTCTCTTTTGCTAAGGAAAATAGTCTGCTTTTTTGGTCTGTTGATGTCTGTCCTTCATTGTACTTTTTTTAAACTGTACTTTTATCTGCTCTAGTATTGAGTTAACACATAATTTTCTCTTCATATTGTATGAGTTACCACTTCGATTTTTATAGGCAGCAATAAGATATTACATATGGTTATATTATGCTTGTAAATTGAGAAGGGGCTGATAGTCACCAGAGGGGAGAGGGGAGGGAATTTCAGGGGGAAAGGGGAAGGGTTTGGAGCAACAAGTATAAAGGACATGTGGACAAAAACTAGCAGGGGTAGAAATGGGAGGGAGGTGGGGAGGGCTGAGGCGGTGGGCTGGAATGGGAGTAAAAGACAGAAAAGTGTACAAGAACAACAATTAAAAAAATAAAATTAAAAAATAAAATAAAATAATAAAAATAAACAAATAAAAATAAACAAACAAAGCAAAACAACAAAAAAGATATTACATATGGAATTTCACAACAAAGGAGCTTTCTGGCCAATCTAATCTTCATTCAACTGAAGGTGAAAATGTTTCATAAAGGATATTTCATTGATCCTCAGAGACAATCTGTGTCTTGCAGCCCTTTCAGTTGTAACCCACTGTTACTATAGTGGTTCAGGGATGTAATGTGTCAGGAAGGAGGAGCATTATATCGTCATATCACCAAATATCAGATTTTCATGGATCTGTGCATTTGAGCTTTGACTTCCACAAGTATTTCTTATCTTCACTCCCTACCTTAGGTGAAGCAAGATATCTAGAAAGCATCAGAGTTGGTTACATGCCCATCCCTCAGGTCAGATAGAGAAAGCTCTGGTATTATTTTTACCCTGGAGAATGGGCCTTTGTTACTGGTTAATGCTCTGGGTGAGTTTTAAAATTATCACTTTTCTCTTTACCTGCTGGAGACACAAGGAGATCTTTCCTGGATCTTCACCATAAGGATCTGGTTACTCCTAGAAGTAAACACCATGAAAGTATGGGAGCCTTTAAGACTACATCCCCCAGGAGTTTCTCATTCTCATGCTAGTCCACACTCAGCACCCAACAATTCATGAAAATTATCATGTAACTCTTGCTATAAGTTTATGGCTCTAGTGACTTCTGCTCTAGGTAAGCAGATCTTAGCTGTTACTTCATGAATTTTCTGGTTAGTGGGTGGTACCTTGATCAGAATCCTTATTTCTCTACTAGGTCCAAGAAAGGTCACTGATTTTCAGCATGTTCGGCTTTTTTTCTTGTGAAGATGAGGGTGACAACTTCAAAGCTCTTTACATGATGAAGATGAACTATGATATGATTTTCCATAGGTAAAAACAAATGTGATAAGGGAGTTGAAGTATTGCTACAAATAATTGGGGTAAAATTATTTTGAATTATCTTCAAAGCTTATTTTTCAAAATGAAGTTAAATAATTAGGACAATTGAAATGGATAACAGAGTATATAGCAGGGCTCCCAAGTGGTCAAATTTGTAACAATCTATGCATTATAACAAATGAGTGGAATAAATTACAATACTGGAATAAAAAGGAATTGATTACTTCATAATTATACTAAAAAATAACTTCATGTGTTGAAGAGAAGGAGAATGGAAGCCTCTTCTTTATAGAAAAATGAAAATAAAGGTGGAAGAAACCATAACAATGGAAAATAGCCATTTTGCTGACCCCACTGCCAGAACTTACTCAAGCACTATGTATGAATCAATGGATTCCAAAACCATTAGGGCAGGGGCACAGGAGAACAAGATATTTACATACCCTCAAAATATCACCCCACAGAATATTTATTAATCACAAAAGAAAAGAGTACCTGTACAATGAAAAATCCCACAGACACCACTTGACTAACCCAGTGGTCAAACTAAATCCCCCAAACTAGGATACACTGGCATCAAGTACTTTGACAGGATGCTCTGCGAAAGACAGAACATTAAAAATGCTGTAGTCCTGACAAAATTGCTCTTTCCTGAATCTAATTAGGAGGAAATACTCACGTTAGGGATATTGTGAAAAAGAATGATCCATTCTCTTCCAAAATGTTAATGTCATGAAAGAAAGGTAGCTTGGAACTGTTTTTATATTAAAAGAGGATAAAGAGATTTGACAACTGAATACAATGCATAATTCGTCATTGGATCCTGGAAGGAGGGACATGAATAGTTACAAAGATTTCATTAGAACAGCTTTGGAAATTTGAATATGGACTGTGTTTAGATAAAAGCATTGTAACAATGTTAAAATTTCTTATATTAATTATATTGTGGTTTGTGGAAGAATGTCCTCATTTTAGAAGAAAAATATTGAAGTATTGGGCTGAGTGCCATGATATCTACAATTGACTCTAAGAGGTCGAATGTTAACAATTAATGAGTCTGATTGAAAGGTCCTTTTTGCAACTTTTCTGTAGGCCTGATGGTTTTCAAAACAAAAATGAACAAGTAAAATGAATGACAGTAGTAATAATCAGTATAAAATCAAATGATTTATTCTGCAGGTGTTAGGCATCATAGAGAGAAAAACTTAAGCTTACCTTTAATCAATAAGCACAGTGAAAATTCTTTTGGCATGCTATGAATGAGTAATTTTATTTTTTTTACCAATGAGACCCTAGTTATATAGTAAAATAATCAGCCAAATAAACAGAAACATAAAGAATATAGTATAGTTCAAAAAATCTTGGGTGAAAAATTCTTGCACAGACATTGAAATTTAGCAGGGCTTTGGCAAACAGTAGTAGAAACGAAAAGTAAAACTTTGAAGGCAATATATTCACATATATTCTATTTATTGTGACATAAATATGAAAATGCCAACAAAAAGATTAATATCAAATATAAATAATTGTAGTAAAATGCCCTCTTACCTCAATTAAGAGCTTCACACAAACCTACTTTCCTCAAGATGCTATCATTTCACTGTACTCATTATTTGACAACATGTGAAATAACGAGAACTACCATCAATCTTGGCCCTGTACTTTCCTTAAATAGGGCACTTGTAAAGACACCTCCTCTCCCACAAGTGATGGTAAAGTGATTAAAATGATGGCAAAATACAACATAAAGGTCAGACTGAGTATTGCCAACTGCTAGGACCTTTCATAAAGTATGTCTAAGCAATGTTTTTATCCTTCCACATCACTTCTACTTGGCTGATTGAGAGTGCCAAGCCTAGGGAATGGTTACTCTTTGTGCTCACAAATATGGCAGGACAGTATGGGGGCAGGGAGTAACTACCTTATCTATCTGGGCTAAAAAGCACTGGGTGCTCTCAAAAAAAGAATAACCTTCTGTATTGAGACATGTTTTCTAAATAACTTCATTCCAATTAGTATCATTCATAAACTGTTTTTGCCCTAAGGAATTTCAGAAGCTTGAAAAAAACAAAAATGCTTACTGGATAAGCAGCAAATGCCACAATCAGGACTGCAGTGTTATATATTAACACTATATATTATTATACAGCATATAATAATTTACTCACCTGAAGATGAAGTTTTGCCTTCCTCCCTGCCAAACTCTAAGATGCAGTCTGTATTTAAAGGGCTATGTCACAAATGGAGAAAGGGACAATGAATTTCAAGGGGAATTAGTTATATACAGAACAGCACAAAGTGGAGGGTGAACCACTCAGTCCTTTTCTCACATGCTCTTTGATGCTGGAAACTTGAAAGTGAGAGAGGGACTGGGGAAATGGGGAAACTAGATGGGATTTATTCCTTTACCTCTTCAAAACTCACATGCTCCTTCCACTCTCATTTTCCTTTTGTAGCAGAAGTAGGATATTCATATCTCAGAATCTAATGAGGGAAACCAAAAGGATGGAAGAAGTGCTAAAGTCAGGGAATGTTCCTTCAGTTTGTGCCCCAGGTAGAGAGGGCTGCTGCTCTGGGCTGAGCTCAAAGCCTGAAGACTAAACAGTGTCAAGTTCTCCTTACATTTCTCTGATGTGAGTTCCTGTGTCTCAAGATGCTGGGATAAGGCAGGGGCTTTGGAGTCAGACTGCTTGAGGGTTAAACCCCAGTTTTACTGTTATTTTTTATTTGAACTTGAAGTCATATAACCTTTCAGAGTCTCAGCATCTTCTGTTAAAAAATAATTGAGGGAAGGAGGGATGGAGATACTATTAACCATTCTTAGGCCGGTGTGAGGATCAAATGGGTTTAACACTATGACTGAAAGTGGTGAGGCTTTGTCACTGAGCAAGTTCAATTACTTATCTTGGAACCACAGTCCCCTGACATGCAAAATCTACCTGCTGTAATTGCTGTAAATTTTAAATAAGCTAATAAAAGTATTTATAGCCTTCATCATTGAAAGTGTTATTGTCCTGATTACTGGTTATGTCAACTTGGTGGTGGTGGATCATTCGGAAAACGTGGATGGACTAAATAGAATAACACATTAACTGAATCCAATTACTGATTTTATTATTATGTCTTATTATTTTGTCTGAGTTGACTGCTTGTTTTGGTTTCATCTAAATCAAGTGTCCATAAGTGATAGAAGCTAATCCATCCTAATGAGTTAATAAATCTGTGTAAGTAGGAAAAAAATCAGGGAATGAGGCACTGGACATGCTCTTCAGCCACTAAGGAAGGACAGAGAGCAGTGTCTGTCTTTCGAATCCCTTCATGGAGCCATAATACAGGCTGCCAAGCTGGTGAATCCAACCTAATCTGGCTTCTTGTAGTGTTAACCTAGGCACAGCATGAACACTGGGACTGCAGCGGTTCTGAAGTAAACAATACTTGTCCCTAATGTTCTTGTCATGCTCTTTCCAAAATTAGCTTTCCTATCAAGTGCCCCCTTTTCTAATCCTGCTTTCTGGTTTTGAGGTTTCATATGGGACGTCTTATGCAATACTCTCTGGGTCTTCACTCCTCTGGTGAACCTGTCTCTACTTTTACCAGGTTCTTTTTGAAGACACTAGCTACTGCACCCATAAATCAGTCAGTGACCTCAGGTGAAATCCTGTTCTTCCTTATTTGGTTGATAACATCTGTGATGACAGATCTGAGGTCCAGAAAGTGAGCAGTTATTTTCTGTCTTGAAAATTTATTGTTTCAAGAATTTTTCAAAATAAGTATAACTTAGAATATTTTTCTTATTTGAAATAAAATTTTAAACATTTTAAATATTGGTACATTCAACAGATATAATTGAAATGGTTCTTCTAACTTAAAAAAGAAAATACAGTAATCCTAGATTAAAAATCAAAAACATATGAGCCTTGACTCCATGCAACTTTCAGATTAATTGTTCCCCTACCACAAAGTGATTCCCCTTAATGGTAGAATCAATACTTATTGTTTGAAGTCCTCAGATTGCAAAAAAGTCCCCCATGTAAGCAGACTGTTAATCCTCATCAAAAAATATAGTTGCATTATAGCTTTCTGAAAATAACATATCTGGGCACACAGTTTGGAAAATTCAAATTAAATTTCCGAGTATTTGGTTCATTACAAAGTCTATGTTGACTGCTTAAGGAAATTCACTTTTCAGTGCCTTATCATGGCTGTCACAGTCTTAAGCTATGAGTCTCTCTTCACTAAGATCCATTAGTGTTCTAAAAGTGTAGGTTGTATAATTACTGAGATCATAGCATTTCTTTTATGAAGAGCTCCTTAGTCAGTGTGGGGCAATTTTAAGTGGTATTTGGAAGGCTTGTTATTGCCCTTTTTTCTTTTTTAACCAGGTTTAAATTTATCTCCATTTTGATGCCTTTTTTCTAATATACTTATTATGTCAAACCTAGGGAAGGGATAATCAGTCAGATCTATGATACTTCCTTTACCCCCACACCAAGATATCCAGGTTCCTTTCATCCCCATAAAATTATTAAACCTAAAGCCTGATGCTTTCTTGTGTTCCCATGATTTGAATAGAACCTCCTGGTTACCAAAATTAAACACAAACAAAAAGTTTCTAACACCTCATGCTACTTCCCATACATCCAACACAACAACAATATAAACAAAATCCATACAAATTTAGATTTTTATTTCCAATTTCTGAATAGAGAACTCAAACTGCAGCTTTAGGGTTTAAAAAATTATGTACTAAAGCTCTCTCAAAGGCTTACTTGCTGTCAACTTGTCTTCAAAGTGCATTGAAACTACAATCAACAGGACGGCATATAAATGCTCTATAACATCTTGCAAGCCCATGACTTTCATCATTTATTCTGAATTTCCTCTTTAGGCAGTGAAGTAATGCAAAGAGGGAAAAGTGAAGCCTCTTTCCTCCTTTCTTTCCCTGTCTGTACACATGAAAGCAAGATGCCACACTAATATAAATAAAATAAACAGAGGAGACTTCCCTATTGGCACTACTTTTCTGAGGCAAACACTAACTGAATAGTAGCAAAGGTGGAACGAAGAGCATGCCAAATATTTTTATAGTTGTTGAAAAATATAAATAAAAGGATGGTCCCATGGTGAGCTTTGCCACATTGAAATTCTGGGAACAATTTGCATGGAGAACATTCCTGGGGCTGGCACCCCTACAGAAGACTCCCTTAAATTCTTCACAGCTGGACTCAGTAGACAAGCAGATGCTCTGCGTGCTCTGTGCTGAGGACGTGGAGGGAGAGGGAACTACCAGTCCGATTGCTCAGGGAGCTGGTTCCCAACCCAAATAGGAAAATTACAGCCAAGACCCTGATTATTTGTCACTTTTTCCCAACAATTTTGAATCAATAATCTTATTTCTCTGAAAATAGATGTTCATAAAATTATTGCCAACCCCATTTTATTCCACATTCAGTTATTAATTTGCTTAAATTTTATAAACTAAGTATATTTCACTTGAAATTATGCTGATACTACACAGACATTCAATAGCACGAAGAACACTGATTGATTTCCAAACCTTGGATGTTTAGGAGGTTAATGTCACCCTCTTTCTTTCTTACTTGAGTTTGAAGGTTAGAACCTGCTTTTTTCAGGGAAGGTTTTTCTAATGAATTACTTGTACTATCTCTAAATAAATAAATTGTCTTCTTTATCTTCAACTTTTAAAAGTACTATTCTATATAAATGAATTCATAATTATTACATATCTCCAATGATTTTATTACTTTCAATATCACTAAAACTTACTAAGAAATTCCTTACTTGCTAAATTCTTCAAGACTAGTTGACAGGGGTATGTTCCTTACTATGAGCCATCAGTGCTTATAAAAATTATTACCTGTGAGAAATACTGATCACTTTTATTCCTCCCTGAATTATGAAAGATTGCAATCATTTTCATGTAAAATGTTATCTTCAATGATTAAAACATATAGTATTTCTAATATAAAAGTTAAGTTCATTAATGATCACACTTAATTGTACTATAGGAATGGTAAGTGTGATTTTCTCACCATCTGATACATTTATGTCTGTGTGGCACTCTGGGTTTTAGTGTATGACGGCTATCATTTTAATGTTTCCTCATCTGTGTTGACTACTTTTATAAACTACAGATATTTCCTTGAAGTTATGCTGATATTACATAGAAATTCAATAGCACTAAAAATACTGATCAATTTCCAAACCTTGGTTTACTTGCTGTCAAGTAAATTTCTACAAGGTTCTTCATGCATCACCTGCCAGTTATACAGAAATATTATTAGAATGATAAAGTTACAGGGTGTCACTATAATATAAACGCTAATCGATGTTTAAAGATAGAATAAAAACATAAAATACTTTTCACACTTTGCCATGCTCTAAGTTAAAGGAATTCCAATATAGCTATAGGAAAACAGTAACTGAGCTTCATAACTTGCATGTTTTCCAACAACCTTGAGTATTCTACTGCCTATTAGCCTCAAAAACTACCATTCTGACACCTTTGCAGAATTCAACCACAAACCCAGTAAAAATAAAACTTAGCTAAGTAGGTCAGACTACTGAGAGCTCTGGCAGTGAGTTTATTTATGACTGGGCAAAGATTCTCTACCACAGAAGAATAACAACGACATAGTAAATCTACCTGTTGCTTAAATAAAAGTGACTTAATGAGAAATTTGGAGTATTTCTCTGATAATATCAAGAGTTCTTTTAAGTCCTATAACACTATTCTCATTCTCTCTCTCTCTCTCTCTCTCTCTCTCTCTCTC
>PVKU01001496.1:0-239428 GCA_004027475.1 Anoura caudifer | reverse complement strand
GGCAAGAAAAAGAAAGAGAAGAAAGAAGGAAAGAAGGAAAAAAAGAAAAGAAAGAAAAGAAAAGAAAAGAAAAGAAAAGAAAAGAAAGAAAGAAAGAAAGAAAGAAAGAAAGAAAGAAAGAAAGAAAGAAAGAAAGAAAGAAAGAAAGAAAGAAAGAATGAGGGAGGGAGGGAGGAGGGGAGGAAGGGAGGGAAAATCTGTATATTCCTCCACCATCTCAAACTTACTTCATTGTCACATCGACTGTCAAGTTGCTACACTAAATTTCAGAAATGCCACCTCTTCCCAAGTAGTCAGTAAGTCCTATAATTTTCTTTGAAGCTATAATTTGATCTCATAACCTCTTTTCCACTCATGTCCCATTCCTCTCCCAACAAACTGATCATCCCATCTCGAATCTCCTCACTTCCAATGTATTTTTCCATCCTGCCACTTGGGTTTTGTTCCTAAAACACAAAACCAATGAAAGCTATTTCTCTGTTCAAAAGCTTTCAATAGCTTCCCTATACATGGAAAATAGATTTTAAAAATTTTTACATGAAATTAAAGGCTGGCTTATAATTCACTTCATCTTATCTTGTGTTTTAAATGAGGTCCAATATTTGTAATGTAAATAAGAATACAGCTTTCAGATTTTAAAAGCCCTGGTTTCAAACTCTGACTCCAACATTTTCTAGCTAAGTGACTGTGGAAATAATTCTTAACCTTTCTCGGTCTCAATTTCTTTACAAGTAAAATGGAAAGAAAATACCTACCTTTTATATTTGTTATCAGAATTAAATAATTTATGTGAAGGTACATAATAAATATTCTTTTTTAAATTTTTCATCTTTATTTATTACTACACTCACCCCCACTGCTCAGCTATCCTATACTTGAGGTGGCAAACAGACTTGATTGCCTGAGCCAAATTAGTTAAAAAGATAGTTTTCTCTTGAGTCCTACTTTAAGGATTCTGAGGTATGTCAGGCTCAGCAGGAAGAAATGTTGAAATAAACTAGCCATTGCTGCCACTGGGCACAGGACAGTGATAGTATGCACTGTATTCCAGCCAATTTGGAATGGGTGTTATCCCTTGTACCTGCTCCTTTCCAAAGCTCCTCCTCTTTGTTTCCTCTGCCTAGAATGTTTGATCATTCCCTCATTTTTCCCTTCTTCTTGTCAAAATTTTACCTATCATTTCAGACCCAAATCAAATGCAGCCCTTGTCATAAACCTGCCCTTCCTGTGTACTGCCAACTGTACTTCATGCCTCAGTTAGAGCTCTTATTGAAACCTGGGTTGAACTGCGATTTATTGCATACTTCTCAGGTTTCTGTACTTTGAAGGGCTATTGCTCTTACACCTTTGTTTGTCCTACAGCACCTGGGAAAGTGGTTGCAGTAGGTAAATTGTAGCAGCTGCCAAAATGTACAGAGTCCTCTGTGCCAGCCTTGCTTTAAGCACTCTTTTCCCATATTAACTCATTTAATCCTCACAGCCCTAGGTAGTTCCATGCTCCCTATTTACAAATGAAAATGGGGCAAAGAAGGCTAAATAACTTGCCTAAGTCTCAAAAGTAGTCAGTAGTACTAGTCTGCCTTAACCACAGCGCTGTGCATCCTCTTAAAATATATACTATGTGTTTATTGAATTGAATTACTAAAAACATTTTTTACTTAAACCATTGGAAGTGCATTTTGATGTTATTTTCTTTATTTGAACATTCAGTTTGTAGACAGAATGCATGGCTAGTCACTTTTTAAATGTCCACACTACAGAAATGCCATCTCCCATATACAAGGGGGTATTCAATGCAAACTTTGTGATAGGGACACTGTTTGCTAAAATTCGATATCAACAATATTACATGTATGTTTCAGTTCAACTTCTTAATAGAACTGCCAGTGTTTTATTTCCTTAATGTTGACATTTTTCCTTAACATAAACACAAAAGTTTTAAATCTCTAAAATATTTCACAATGCAAAATTTAATGTTGAAAATTTCCATTGTGAGATCACTGGAACCTGGCTAGAGAGGCCACCACACTGAGAAGAGAAATTGTGTTCTCATATGCCAAATTAAGCCAGATGAAACTGGGGACATTTTAATCCTTCTGTCAAGCACACATACCCACACATGGTATCCTGAGGGAAGGAAGGGTGTCATATTTAACTTGGACTTCTCAACAACTCTCCCTTTCCTAATATGGATATTTTCTTCTACTTATCATGGGCCAAGTCTCAACAGGAGATCATATGGTTGCACTTCCCTCCAAAATTGAATAACCAAGGAAGCAGGTCTAGGTGGGTTTTTGCCATCTTCCTCCAGTTCCATTGAGCCAATTATGATGGTCTACTGAAGAGCTGTATCAAAACAGAGTCAGAGATATTCTTAAATAATGGAGAGATGTGAGATCACAGACTTGCCTTGGTAGCAAAGTCAGCCAGAGCTCTCATTATTCTACCTTCCAGATCAGTCACTTTTTTTTTTGTCTAGAATGCCTGTGTGAGCCCTCAAGAGAATCTCAAACAAAGCCAATTAGATGGCTTGCTCAGTGACACACCTTAATTTAACATTATAATCACACAGTATCTTGATGACAGTTGGATTTTCCCATGCTTTTTACCCAAATCAATTTCCCCTTTTTATTTAATAAATCTTAATGTTTTCTTTTCTCAGTGTCCCACATTTAAAGTCCTAAAGATCCAACTAAAATAATCATGAACCTTCAGAAAGTAATAAAATACTGGCCTGTTTAAATGAACTCATATCCACATAAATTGAATCATACCTATTTTTGCTACACTTGAGATAATAACCAGTCACCCTCTAAGGTCTCCATGCACAACGATCCTTGGAGCAGCACTGACTTGCTGTAGTGAGACTCATGTTCTGACCGTCAGTCACACATTCTTTGCCTTGACCTATTACAGAAGTGTTGGATGTCTTTGCCTTCTATAGTGCACTGACTCAGTAGGGAACAACTGTATAAAGTAAATTGAATTTGGCCTGTTTGGGGAAGTACTAGCACAGTTTTTCCACCTTTCTGCTTCCAGGCACTATCTTTCATCTAAGTTGCATTCCATCTCAGCATGTCCTCAAGAAGCAGTTCAAAAATCTTATGATACTTTTTAAAAATAAGAACTTTGAAGAATTTTTATAATTGGAGTGCTCTCTGCTTGTGATGGCTGGGGCTTCACATTTTCAGCTATTGTCACATTTGTTCACCTGCCCTTGCCTGTTAGAAAAGGAGCAGGTGTATAAAAGAAGTGGAAGTGGAGTGGCATCTCTACAATGTATGTTTACAGTTCCAGACCCTACTTGTTACTGGGATTGGTCTAAAACTTCAGGCAGTGTTTCCAAATATGGATTCACTGGATATAAGCTTGGTTATTCTGATGTCCCACTCTTGTGAATATTTACCTGATGACATTTATATGATTAAAAATGTTACTGAAAAAATGGTTAACGATTTAAAATGTTAATAACTTCATCAGAGTTCTTTCCAAATGAAAATTACCAACTTCTCAAAAATGTTTCTTAAGAATATAAGATTGTTGATTTTAAGCAAGGTTTTGATCTTGGTAATAACTGGAAGAAAGATCTTAGTCACCTATCTCTAAGAACCAGCATGTATTTAATTAACTAGTACAGTCTCTAAAGTAGTTGAACTAAAAGAACTCTACTTTCTTTTTGTAATACCTGTTTCAGGTTTACAAATATTCAAATTTCTATCTTGTAAGCAATAATAACTATATTTTCAGATTCACTTTTTACAAATGTAAAGGAACTTATTGATAAATAGGGGGAAGAATTCCGAATTACAAGATTTATATAGTATTTCTCCATAGCCATCATGCTTTGTTTAATATCCATCATTTATCACTGTGCTAAGTACATAGTAATTAGTGAAAATAGAATAAAGAGTATTTATTGAGTAAATGAATATATATATCTATACTTCAACATAATCTATGTAGTTATTTTTATCATACTTATCCCTTCTACATGGCTATCAATCAAACATGACTGACTCATTCAATTGGTAAAACTGCTGAAAGAACATTTCCAAATAGCATTGTGTGCTTTGGTTTATATTACTTGACTAAATTTGAATATTTTGGGTAGTTTTGTAGTAAGGATCATAATGGTTCTCAAGTGATTTTTCCAAATTACTCAAGCACTACTTCTCTGCTCCTTTGG
This sequence comes from Anoura caudifer, assembly GCA_004027475.1. Taxonomy (NCBI): domain Eukaryota; kingdom Metazoa; phylum Chordata; class Mammalia; order Chiroptera; family Phyllostomidae; genus Anoura; species Anoura caudifer. The sequence continues at coordinate 235,242 of PVKU01001496.1, read as the reverse complement.
TGATAGGTGGGTCCATATTCCATGCTTTGGTCAATGGAGTGACAAAGTTAACTCCTGAATGAGACTACAAAGGCTAGTGTCTGATTTATCATGCTCTTTCTTTTCCTTTGCTGTTACAGTTGGCCATGTTCCAGATAATGCCTGCTCCATCAGCATTTGTCTAAGAGTGAGGACAAGGCAAACCAGAGTCCCAAGTCCATCTATTATGGATATAAAGGATGTTTTTTAGTGCAATATAGCACCCTGACTGGTACTGTGCTATCATGAAAACCAAAGGAATGGTATTTCTGGAATAAAGGATTGATCAACAGTGTTAAGTTGAAGAGTAGTTAACAACTATAAGAATCACACAATACCCATTACATTGACAACAGGGAAGCCATTGTAATTCTTTATTTCAAGGAGAATAGTTTCTATATAGGGATAAGAATGAAACCAGACTGCAATAGGTTCAGGAATAAGTGAGAAATGAGGAAGTAGAAAGATTGATTACAGAAAACTCAAGAAGTTTTTCTGTGAATGTGAAAAGTAAAGTGAGTTAGTAATTGGAGGGAAATTGGAAATTCAGAAAGACGGTTTTCCTTCAGGAGAGAAACCTAAAGCATGTGAAAATACTGGTAACATGGAGGCAATGGGAGTGCGTGAGGGGATAAAATTTAGGAAATAATAAAAAGGGTAGAGACAGTGAAAAGGGAGGAAAGATGAAATTCAGAGCTCAGGCAAAGGGATTAGTACTAGATAGGAGAAAGGACTCCTATTTCACCATCATAAGAGAGGAGGAGTAAAGGTTTGCTGGCAGGAAGCTGGAAGAAGTGAAGAATTTTAGTGGATGGGAAGTCTAAAGTGCTGTCATCTACTGATAATTGAAGAAATGGCAGATCCAAAAGAGAGTGGAAGTTGGTAAAGAACAGGATACATATGAATATTACTAGAGTAATATGAAAGTTCTATTATTGGGACTCAGTCTCTCGTCATTTTAATATAAAATCAAAGAACAGAGAGAAGAAGTATGATATGCAGTTCAAAAATCAATACTCATGTCTACATTTTCAGGATGGTTTGAAACAAGTAACTTCTTTATTTCTAATGAAATGAGCTGGCTACATTAAAATGTCCCACTCTTATAAAGAAAAAAAAAGAAGCTATGGTATGTATATGCAATGGAATATTACTCAGCCACAAAAAAGAACAGTTTCTTACCATTTGTGACAGCATGGGTAGACCTAGAGGGTATCATGCTAAGTAAGGTAAGTCCAGTCAGAGAAAGACAAAATCTACATGATTTCACTTATATGTGGAATCTAAAGAATAAAATAATAAAATAAACAAATGAAAGAAAATATCTCACTCTTAAATTCATACACTTTTCCCAAATATTTCTATTATCATATATTCAGACTTAAAAAGTGTTGCATTAGATTTATAGTTTCAAGAAGGTGAAATAGAAACTTTTCCATGATCTTCTACTGAAAGCCATAATAAAACAGAGTTAAAGAAACAGAAATTAAACCCCATATTTAATCAAACTCAAAGGTATCTATGATTTTAAGTTATAATATTTAAAGAAAGAAAACAGGTAGAGAACTTATGAAAATCTTATCAGCGAGAAGATTTGTCAAATTAAAGTACACCTATGATGGGGAGGATGTGTAGAAAACTGATTAAAAATAAACCAATTCACCTGAGATTATTTTAAGACAGGCTCCACAATTAAGAGCATGGAGAACTGAGAAAAGAGGGAGATTAGGTAGAGACTGAAAACAGGTGTTCAAAAGTCTGTATATTGAGTTATTAAGTGCCAGGTGTCCACTCAAACCTGTAGCATCAGATGACTGCCTCCATTCTACAACTCTAAAAGCCAGGAGGAATTTGTTTCAGACAAAATGAGTCAGCAAGGCTCCACATAAAGAAAAGTAGGCATGAGGTCCTAAACTGAAGATAAAGAAATTAAGTGTAAGTCCATACACTAACTAGTGAGACTCCAGCCTCTTTCTTACACCTGCCTCCTGAGTATCAGCAGTGAGGCTCACAGCCCTTAGGCAGAAGATTATAGGAGTCAGAAAAGTGATAAACAGATACTGACATTTACAGCATCTGAAATGCAAATAGCAATTTTTTATCCAATTGTTTTAAAAGTAGCTCACCAGTTGGCATACACACTCATGTATACAGAACTCCAATCAGCATTACAGTTCCTCAATCTTATAGAAGAAAAAGACCAAGGAAACCCTCCAACATGGAAGAGAAAGACCTAAGAAAACCCACTAAATCCAACAAAAGGAACTCAAAGGAATTACAGATGATGCAGAGAAAAAAAACTTAAATGAATTAACATTCAACACCTTTGGGTAGTTACGAACATGTTGTAACCTTGAAATAAAGGCATGTGCTACAGAAAGAAGGAAAATATAACAAGAAATAAATTAATAGTCTGAACAGCTGAAACTTAAGTTAAAAAGTAAAGTGTGTAGAATATAAGGTCAATGGATCACCCAGAAAGTATGATTAAAATGCAGAGGAACACTGGAAAAAAATATAAAAGTTAGGAGATCAGTACCCAACTAATAACAGCAATTGAGAGAAAGAAAAAGAGGAGGAGTAAATGGTCAAAGAAATGATAGAAAAAGTAATTCAGAACTGAAGGACACAAAAATACAGACTAAAGAATTTAAGGATGCTTAATACAATGAATGTGGAAAGAGCAACACCAGAAAAAAATCTGGAAAAACTCTTGAGTATGTAGTACTATATTATGCTCTAACTAACGAAAGTTACTGGTCAAAATTCTGTTGTTCCCAATAAAATTGGAGTCACTTTCTGCAACCACTTTCATCTAAAATTATTTTCTTCACTGATTTTGATTACTCAATCTACCCTAATAGTTCAACAGCTCCAGTTCTTAAATTTGACTGCATAAGATCTTTTCAGACAGTATTGGTCCCTGTCCAATGTAACAAACCTGGAGAGTATTATGCTAAGTGAAAGAAGCCAGTCAGACAAAAACAAATATAATATGATTTCACTTCTATGTGGACTCCAATAAATAAATAAACAAACAAAACAGATAAAGGCTCACAGATCAGAAAACAGCTGTCATAACAAAGAGGGGTTGGAGGTCTAGGTTAAAAAGGTGAATGTATTAAGCAGAAAAGCAAAAACCTTATAGACACAGACAACACTATGGTGATTATAAGAAGGAAAGTGAGGTGGGAAAAGTAAAAGAGGGTAAAGTGGGGATAAATAGTGACAGATACCAAGTGATTTTGTATGGTGAACAGGCAATACAGTATACAGATGATGTATTATAGAATTGTACACTTGAGACCTATATAACTTTGCTAACCAATGTCACCCCAATAAATTCAATAAAAAATACTTAAGAGCAGCCAAAAACATAAGAAAACAAGACTCATAAATGAAGTCTTCCCAGAAAGTATTCAGCCATGTAATATGAAAAATAGAGACATTTGTTGAAGATATAAGATACAAGAAACTTTGTATATAGGGCAACGACACCTCAGTCCCCATCAAAGTAGACACCTTGGGACCTCACACAGTTATCCCAATCACTACCAGCTGCCCCATTGTATTTTCCTGAATCTTACTGATGATCTGAAATATCTTCCCTTTCAATGGTGATTTTAGTCTCGGGAAAAGCAAGAAGCCACAGGGTACCAAATGTGGACTATAGCAGGCTGAGTCACCTGGGTTATTTAATATTTCACCAAAAATCTCTGCACAAGACATTATGCATGAGTGGGTGCATTGTTGTGTTGAAGCTGCCAAGCATCAGTTGCCAAAAGCTGTAGCCTTCTGAAATATCTGAATACTTTCTGTGGAGGAATGTTCAAGTTTAATGCAAAATTTGATGCAGATTTGTTGCTCTACTAGATCAGTCATTTTGAGTGCTGTACACATGCTCACTCAACAGCATCTACCACCCTCACTGACTAGTAAGTCGTTACTGTTTGCGCATGTGCATTCTAGTCGACTCTCCTTGGCTGATGGGTTACATAGATGTTGTGCAAACAGTTCTCATAATATTAACAATGGTTGGACTGTTTCTGGACAGACCTCATACATGCCATTTATAAAAGACTTCAGATGATAAGATACACAGACTCAACAAAAGGTGTAGAAAATGATGTTTTATATAAATAAGAACAAAAAAGCTAGAGTACTAATATTGACATCAGACAAAATAGATTTTAAAAGAAAGGCTATAATAAAAGATAAGGGACATTACATAATTTAAAAAGGGATCAATCCCATTTACAATAGCCAAGTGCTGGAAGCAACCTAAGTGTCCATCAGTAAATGAGTGGATCAAAAAACTCTGGTACATTTACACAATGGAATACTATGCAGCAGAAAGAAAGAAGGAACTCCTATCCTTTGCGATAGCCTAGATGTAACTGTAGAGCATTATGCTAAGTGAAATAAGCCAGGCAGTGAAAGACAAATACCATATGATCTCACCTATAAGTGAAACCTAATCAACAAAACAAACAAGCAAGCAAAATACAACCAGAGACATTAAAATAAAGAACAAACTGACAGTAACCAGAGAGGTGGGGGTAGAAGGATAATAGGAGATAGTAGGGAAAGGGCCTTCAAGGAACATGTATAAAGGACATGTGGACAAAGGCAAAGGGAGTAGATTTGAGGGAGGGAGGCAGGGATAGGTGGGGCAGGGGCTGTGGTGGGGTGTAAATGAGGACAACTATACTTGAACAACAATAAAAAAAATTTTAAAGGGATCAATCCAACAGGAGGATATAACCCTGGTAAACATTTATTCACTCAACATAGGAACACTTAAATATAGAAAGCAAATATTGCTGGACATAATGGGAGAGATTTACAGTGGTACAGAAATAGTAGGAAACTTTAACACTCCATGACATCAATGGATAGATCTTCCAGACAGAAAATAAACAAGGAAACAGCTCCCTAAATGATGCATTGGACCAGATGGATTTAATTGATATTTTCAGAGCATTTCACCCCAAAGCAGCAGGGTATACATTCTTTTCAAGAGCACATGGAACACATTCCAAAACAGACCACATGTTAGGACATAAAACAAGCCTCAATAAATTTAAGAACACCATAATCATATCAAACGTCTTTTTCAAACACAATGGTATAAAACCAGAAATCAATTACAAGAAAAAAAGCAAAAAACACATAATCATATTGAGGCTAAATAACATGTTTTTAAACACTAAATGGTTAGCAAGATCAAGGAAGAAAGCAACACACCTTGAGACAAATGCACTTGAAGTCACAGTGACCTAAAATCTATGGGACACGCTGGAAGCAGTCCAAAGAAAGAAATGCATAGCAATACAGGCCTACCTCAAGAAACAAGATAAATCTCAAATAAAAATCTAATCTGAAACTTAAATGAACTAGAAAAAGAACAATAAACAAAGCTCAAGGTGAGTAAAAGGAGGAATATAATAAGGGTCACTGCAGAAATAAATGGCACAGAGAAAAACAAGATTGATAAACCTTTAACCAGACTCAACAAGAAAAAAATTAGATGATTCAAATAAATAAAAATCTAAAATGAAAGAGAAGTAAGAACTGACACCATATAAATACAAAGGGTTATAAGAAAATACTATGAACAATTACATGGACCAAATTGGACAATCTGGAAGAAATGGATAAATTCCTAGAAACATACAATCTTCCAAAATTAAATCAGGGAGAAAAACAAAAAATATCTGAACCAACCAATTACAACAAACAAAATCAAGGCAGTAATCAAAACACTCCCAACAAACAGAAGTGCTAGACTGGATGGCTTCACAGGCCATTTTTACCAAACATTCAAAGAAGAATTAATACCATTCCCTATTGAACTACTACAAAAAATTCAAGAGGGGGGAAGATTCCCAAGGTCATTTTACTAGGCCAGCATTACCCTGGTTTCAAAAATGATAAAGACACTAAAAAGAATGAAAATTATAGACCAATATCCCTGATGAACATAGATGCAAAAATTCCCAACAAAATATTAGCAAACCAGATCCAGCAACATATTAAAAAATCATACACAATGATCAAGTAGGATTTATTCCTGGATCCAAGGTTGGTTCAACAACTGTAAATCAATTAATGTGAAAAAACACAGAAACAAAATGAAAGATAAAAAGCATATAATTATATAAATAGATGTAGAAAAAGCATTGCACAAAATCCAGCACCCATTTATAATAAAAACTGCCAACAAAGTGGGAATAGAGGTAACATACTTCAACATAATAAAGGCCATTTATGGCAAACCCAGAGCTAACATCATACTCAAAATGAAAAACTGAAGTGTTTTTCTTAAGATCAAGAACAAGACAAGTATTTTCATTCTCACCATTTTTATTCAACACAGCATTGGAAGTCCTAGTAACAGCAATCATATAGGAAGAAATAAAAGGCATCCAATGGGAAAGAAAAAAGTAAAACTGGTATTATTTGCAGATGACATGATACTCTAGAGAACTGTAAAGATTCCACCAGAAAACTACTACAAGTGATTTAGTAAAGTAGGAGGATACAATATAAATATTCAAAAAGTTGTTGCATTTTTATAAACCAATAATGAAGCATCAGAAACAGAAACTAAGAAAACAATCCTATCTTCAATTGCAACAACAAAAAAATAACTAGGAATAAATTTAACCAAGGAGATAAAATACCTGTACTCAGATAATTATAACACTGAAGAAAGAAATTGAAGAAGATACAAATTAATGGAAGCATATACAGTGTTCATGGATAAGAAGAATAAAATATACATCCTAAATAGAGCAATCTATAGATTCAAAGCAATCTCTCTCAAAATACTGATGGTGTTTTTTACAGAACTAGCACAAATAACTAAAAAATTTATATGGAACCACAAAAGGTCTGAATAGCACAGCAATCTTGAGATAGAAGAACAAAGTTGGTGGTATCATGCTACCTGATATCAAACTATATTACAAGGCTATAGTTATCAAAACAGTGTGATACTGGCATAAAATCAGGCACTTTGATAAATGGAACAGAATAGAGAGCCCAGAACTAAACCTCAACCTTTATGGTCAATTAATATTTGACAAAGGAGGCAAGAACATACTATGGGGCAAAAACACTCTTCAATGGGTGATTTGGGAAAATTGAATAGATAAATGAAAATAAATGAAATCACCACCTTTTTACACTATATACAAGAATAAACTCAAAATGGATTAGACTTAAATGTAAGATTGAAAACCATAAAATTCCTAGAAGAAAACACAGGAAGTAAAAGCTCAGATATTTCTCTTAGCAACATTTTTTCTGATATGCCTCCTCAGGGGAAATGTAAGAAAAAATAAACCAATGAAAGCATATCAAACTAAAACATTTTTTTACAGCAAATGAAACTATGAACAAAATGAAAGGACAACCCGTCAACTGGGACAACATACTTGGTAATAATACATCTCATAATGGGCTAATATCTAAAACTTACACAGAACTTATACAACTCAACACCAACAAAACAAACAATCCAATTAAGAAATGGGCAGAGGACCTAAATAGATACTTCTCCAAATACATATGAAAAGATGTTCAACGCCACTAATCATCAGAGAAATGCAAATTAAAACCACAATGCATTATCATCTCACACATGCCAAAATGGCTATCATCAATAAATCAACAAACAACAAGTGCTGGCAAAGATGCAGAGAAAAGGGAACCCTTTTGCACGGCTAGTGGGAATGCAGACTGATGCAGCCACAATGGAACACAGAATACAAGTTCCTCAAAAAAATTAAAAATGAAACTGCCTTATGACCCAGTGATCCCACTTCTGGAAATATCCAACAAAATCCAAAACAATAATTCATGATTATATGCATCCCTATGGTCACTGCAGTGTTATTTACAATAGCCAAGATATGGAAATAGCCCAAGCGCCCATAAGTAGGTAAGTGGATAAAAGAGCTATGGTACATTTACCAATGGAATACTGTTTGGACATAAAAAAGAAAGAAATCTTACCGTGTGACAGCATGGATAGACCTGGAGAGAATTATGCTAAGTTAAGTAAGCCAGTTGGAGGAAGACAAATATCATATGATTTAACTTATATGCAGAATGTAAAGAACAAAATAAATGAACAAACAGAACAGAAATAGACACATAGATACAGTGAACAAACTGATGGTTACTAGAAGGGTGAAGGTTTGATGAAAATGTTGAGGAAATCAAGTACAAATTGGTAGGTACAAAATAATTACGGGGATGTAAAGTACGGCATATGGAATATAGTCAATAATATTGTAATAACTAAGTATGATAACTGATGGGTGCTTGAAATACCATGAATGTTACTTTGTAAATTATTTGATTATCTAGCCAATTTGCTGTATACCTGAAATTAATATAAAATAATATTAAATGTCAGTAATTGAAAAATAAAATTAATAAAAAAACAAGATGAATTTGTCTAAGACTTATACAGTTTTAGCCCAAACTCTCTGTTATAATAGGTTCAGAATACTTGATTAAGGATAGAGTAAGGACAATTTTTTTCTTTTTCCTTGTATTCCTTTTATATCCAACTTTCTCCTTCTTAGATACGCCTGTGCTCACACACATTCTATTTCAAACACCATTTACAAAAGTCTCTATGTGTAACTTCTTCAAGCACATTTTTTAGGAGTTGACAACTCAACCATTTTTATAAACAATATTTAGTTTGGATTCATCTAATACACTTCGATATATAGAAATGGAGAAAAGGTATAAAATCTACACGTGGTATTATGGGCTGAATTGTGTCCCTCTAAAATTTATATGTTGAAGTTCTAACCCCTATTATCTCAGAATACGGGTATATTTAGAGAAAGGTCTTTAAAGAGGAAACTAAGTTAAATGAGATCATTAGGACTGGCTCCAATCTGATATGACTGGTGTCTTTATAAGTGAGGATTGGGACACAGACAAGCACAGAGAATAAACTATGTAAAAACATTGAGAGAAGATGGCCATCTACAAGCCAAAGAGAGACCTCAGAAGAAACCAACCCTATCAACACCTTGATCTCAGGCTTCTAGCCTCCACAATAGTGAGAAAACAATTCCATTGTTTAAGCCAGGCAGTCTGTGGTACTCATTTATGGCAGACCCAGCAAACTAATACATGTGGTACAAAATGTGTAGTGGAAAAAGGTGATACAATGTCTGACACCTGGTAGATATATGTAAGTCAGAAGGCAGGAAGGAGGGAAGGGAAGGGGAAGAAAGGGAAGGGAGGCTAGTATAAACTTCGATCCTTTAAGAATTTTGTTCAGTACCCAAAAATCTCAGTCTTAAAGTTTACAGTTAGATAAAATGTCAGAGTTGGAAAACACATGACACATTTCTTTAGTCATCTTGCTTCTTTCAATTTAAAAAAGTAAAAGATCAGAGAGGTGGAGCTCCAAGTTCACTTACTATAGAAGGAAGACAAATGCCCAGTTCCAGGAATGTAGCATGGTTAAAAACTCAGAATCTCATGCCATGTCCAGGAGCATGGAGATTAGAAAGACAGAATGCCCTCCCCCAAATCTGCATCATGATATCAGCAAAATAGCCCCACAGAGAGATAGCTGGTGGGCCCATTTCTTTGCTAAAATTTGGCAGTGAAGAGAAAAAAAACACACCTACTAAAAGGGGCTCATGGTGGCTAACTGTGCTCAAATTTTTAAAAAGCAGAGCTTAGCAGCCATTTCTGCAAAGGGGCCTCTCACACAAACTGCACTCACAGAGAAACCTGCACTGAACTGAGCACCCACCTTGAACCGCTTTTCTGTACTGTTTCCGCCATCTGAGCCAGCCCGTCTAAAGGCTTCCTGGAATCTAGTTCAACCAATAGAATTGCGACTTTCCCACCCAATCAGAGCAGCGCAGTTCCAACAAACCAGAGCCGCTCCATTCTGACCAACCAGGACAGTGCCTTTTGGGCCAGAGCTGCCTAGTTGAAGAGAAGCCTGGCTGACCTTGGAGCAGCATCACAGCTGTGCTGTATCACAGTTGAGCTGTTCCACCGGTTGTGCTGTTTTCACCGCTGTGTTGTAGCACCATTGAGCTATATGCACTGAGTCAAGTTTTCCTCCTCATTGCACCCCAAATTGGGATCCCTGTTGGCATTGAATTGGTGCCAATGACCATCAGTTGACAGCAGTGAACCCTCTAACTCTTCTTCTTCCTGGTTCCTTCCTTCTATTCACTTGCCCATCATTCCAAAGTTAAAAAGAGGTATATTTTTATAAATGACATATTGCTGAAAAGAACAAAGTGGCATGGATAGCTTTGGGTTGTTGAACCTGAAGCAACCTATTTACTCATTTTGATCAGTGCCCACCCTTGGTGGCAGAGATCAGGGTGAAGAACTAGCAGGAGCTGTCTTTAGGGAATGATGAAGCGAGGGAGGTGAAGATTCTTCTCTAAACCTGTCTACAAGGAGGCATATTGGGAAGGAAAATCAATAATTTTTAACATTAGAAAAACCTTTCCAAAGCTTAAAATACAAGTCACTGAAGCAAGATCATTTGTGGCTGCTCTGCCCATTGTCTCCGTTCTAGCTGCTTTGGAACTGGATTCAAAAAGGAGGTAAATCAGATTTGGGTTCAGAGAACAGAAAACTCCTTTGTTTTCCAGGAATGTAAGGCTGAGGTAATACACCACATTTATAGAACCTTCCCCAAGGAGGAAAATGGCAGATTTTCCACTAAGAAATAATTGCTTTTGGAATGATAAGAAGGGAAGTTACTCTTGCATAAGCACGTCTGTCCTGACTAGCTATAATTCTCATTTTTAGTTTGCTCTTTTAGGTCAGATGGTATAAATCATCATATTCAGACACTTTAACTTTGTTCAACTATGATTTGATTTTCTGGCACACTAACTCTAATTTAAGTGTTAAAATAAATTGGAGCCAAGCTTTATATTCAAACAAAGTCATAAACTCTCCCATATTTGAAATTGAGGTGGTTGCTTACCAGCTTGAAAAGATTGAGTACTGACTTCATCGTCAACTGTTTCCTATAGGATTGCATTTATATTAATGCCAAATTCCAAAAACAAGCAATTAAATGAGTTTAATATGAACACTTAATACTTTCTAAATCCACTGAGTATGGTCATAGCAGCTTTTATTCCCTGGGATTACATACATACTGTGGACATGATTGTGCTCAGGCAGGAAACGATATAGAGCCAATTCTCGTGATTCACTTTGGGTCTTTTCTCTTTGAGTTTGTGTGGAGTCTATCCAACCAAAGTCAGCTTCTGATCCCGTTTCTTCCTGAACTACTCCTCTGATTGAGGAAATACATCTTTTTTTTTTTTTTTTTTTCAAATCTAGGTTCCAGTTCTTAACTTTGTCATCTTCCTTTTCCCTCCCTGCTTTCAGATGTTTTATACTTGCTCGCAGTCATTCATTCAAAAATGTAGTGAGCATCTACTAACACATTCATGTGACTGTGTACACATACGTATATGTGCGTACACAAGAATATAGAGAATTTCAATTTATAAGAACTCAGTTTATAAATTTCCAAACTCAAACCAAATCTTCTACATAGCACACACGAGTCTATGATTTGGCATCTTCCTACTAACCCGTTCTTTTCTCCTCACTGTCCTCATCTCAAAATTTACACTCCAGAGATACTGACTTGCCTGTAGCTCCTCTGCACTGTTTATCTTTCAACATGATCTACACTTCCACTGGAGCAAATCTAAATCTTCTTTATCCATGGACCATTTCTCCATTGTTGTTCAGTCTGAATTCAATAGCTATCTCCTCTGAGAAGGAGGTTATTCAGAACCTTTGAATGACAGGTCAACTGTCCAATACCTTAATTTTGACTTTGTGAAACACTGGGCAGAGAAACTAGTGAGATAATAAATTTGCATTGTTTTAAACTGCTACCAAAGACACCAATTTATTAGTATTTCCAAGGCACCTAGCTCAGTTGAACTATTCCAAGTAGTGCTTTTCCTCCACTTATTTCCCTCCATTTCCAAGAGAAGGGAGGGAGGAAGGAAGGAAGGGAGGGAGGAAGAGAGGAAAGAAGGGAGAAAGGAAGGAAAGAAGGAAGGCAGGCCAGTATAAACTTTGATAACTTTTTTAACAATTTTTGTTCAGTGCCTGAAGATCAAGATTGCAAAGGTGGGAGGCTTTCTAACCTCAGAAAGAATAGTTCCAAGGGACTCAAACTCCTTCTCCTAAGCTTTACTCCTCACATGTCTCTTTCATCTACACTCTAACTTCCAGGAAGGCATGACCATGAACAGAGAGATTTTTGTTTCCTCAATGTCTAAGGTAATTTCTAGCATACAATAGGTAATAGATAAATGCTAATTATTAAACTATCAAGGGAAAAACTTCTTATGTAAAAGTAATTGCCCTCTTTATTGTTCAATTCAGAACACCAAGAAAGCATCTGTTGAGGGACAGACATTCAGTAAGCCTTTATCTTTATGGTTAAGTGGATTATACAGCCCCCCAAAATTGACATAAAATTGAATTTTTGGAACTTAACCAAGCTAAGTGCCTTGGAAATACTAATAAATTGGTGTCTCTAGTGGTGGCTTAAAACAACACAAATTTATTATCTCACTAGTTTCTCTGCTCCATATTTCACAAGGTCAAAATCAAGATATTCACTAGCTGGGCTGCTATCAGAAGACTAGGTATAAACCCCTTCCACGTGCATCAGGTTGTAGGTAGAATTCAGCTTTTTGTAAAGACTAAGGTCCTCTCTTTTTTGCTGGCTGTCAGCCAAGGGTTGCTCTTATGTTTTAGGAGCTTCTCTCTAAGCCTAGGGTGTAGACCCTGCAATTTAAAATCAGCAAAGTAAAGTGAATCCTTTTCACATGTGGAATCTTTTCTGAATCCTTCTTCTGCCACCTATTTTCTTCCTCCTGTGCTGCATTTCACTTCTCCTTCCGGCCAGAGAACGTGGAATATCCAGGGAAAAGGGGAAGGGTTTAGAGCAACAAGTATGAAAGACACATGGACAAAAGCTAGGGGGGGTGGAAATGGGAGGGAGCTGGGGAGGGCTGGGGCGGTGGGCTGGGATGGGAGTAGAAGACAGAAAACTGTATAAGAACAACAATTAAAATAAAATTTAAAAATATATATATAAAATTTAAATTTGTTTATGAATTTGCTTCCCCTGGCTGAGACAGAAGGAAAAACTTAAACAAAATATTTCCCATAATTTTGTTCTGTATTTTCTTCTGTAGTTCTAGTTGGCTCATTCCTGGATTCAGATTCAAATTTAGTGTATTGGTAAATACAGAATTCTTCTCTGTGTGTGTTTCCCTACACTCAAGCATATACACAGAGGTATGAAGTTGGTTCATAAAATATTCTTTCACAGTTTACTGTCTGACTATTTCTCTGTGTTGGTTATCTGCTAAATTATCATGCATTAGGCAGTACTACCCAACAAAATAACTAAACCTTATGTATCTCATCTAACGCATCACTGTACTCCCAGACACGTGATCACGTGATTTCCACACTTTTCAGAAATTCTGTTCTTACAAGCGTCTGCTACAGCTTTTTTTTTTTTTTTTTTTTTTTTTTTTTTTTTTTTTGCTACCCTGCTAAAGTTATGGGAAGAAATGTTTTTGTCCAGATTTGTATCTACTTTCCGAGAACTAGCAGTGTTCCTTGAGCCTAGCATCTGGTTAGCCCACAGTCAATGAATGTCTGGTGCTTATATATTTACAAAATGAGAAAGAAGAGAAAAGCATGAATGGGGTCATGGAAAGCACAAGAACAGCACGTGCAAATTACATTTCCTCCACTACCATTAGAAAGACCTAACACTTAATGGAAGATAGCAACTCATAAAACTCAATATCATAGCCCTGGCCTACGTGGCTAAGTTGGTTGGAGTGTCTTCCCATAACCAAAAGGCTGCAGGTTTGATTCCCAGTCAGGGCACATACCTAGGTTGTTAGTTTGATCTCTGACCCAGGCACATACAATCCAGGTCCTGGCTCTATGATCCTGGTCTGGGTGCTTACAGAAGGCAACCAATCGATGCTTCTCTCTGGCATCAATGTTTCTCTCTCTCTCTCTTCCTCTTTTTCTAAAAGCTATAAAAAAATGTCCTCTAGTGAGGATAAAAAAATTCAACAACATAAAGTGAAAATTAAATAATTTTTATTTAATTATTAACTTAGAAACTGAGAAAGTAACTTAATTTCTCTTTAAAAGTGTAATATACACCTTATAGGCAAGGTCTTTATGTTTTAGATGTTTGGTGCTTTCATTTTTTGTATCTTAAAGATAAATAAAAAGTTCTAACAGTGAGCTACGCATTATACAGTATTGAAGGATAATGAGCAAGGCTGAATCTTATGGTATTGGGCTAGGGAATATGCATGCTAATTTTTTTTTAAAAAGAAGAAGACCAGGTTCCTTTGGGAAATACACTGTAAAACAATTACAAGTGTATAGCATAGTGATTTTCCCAGTCCTGCACCAAAAAAGGTTTTTCTAAGGTAATTATAAGCTGAGGATAGGGGATACACAGAAGTTTCTCAGGTATGTTGGATGCAAGGTCTGAGTGAACACTGACTTCAATATTTAATGACCCAAAGTGTTAAAAGTAGGGGGTGAGGGTATCCCTCAGCAGGGATACTGCTTTCTATGGGCCAATGAGCCAGAAAGAAATGTAATAAAAAGCAATCTACCAAAAATCACTATGGGAAGTTCCATGATATTATGGATGATTCAGGCAGTGGGAGGTTAGAGCATATAGACAGGACAAGAAATTATTGTTTTAAATAAAACGATGTGTGATTCAATGACAAATTTCAAATAATCTTTTAATAAGAAAATTCTTATATCTGAAATTCTTTTTATAACTTTTTTTATTGTTGTTCAAGTATAGTTGTCTCCATTTTCCCACTACCATGTGAAAGCATAGGCAGGACAATCTCAGCTATTCCATGCCCCAGTATTTTCACTGCTATGTCCCCTAGAGCAAAGGACATGAAGGAAAGAATAAACAAATGGGACTTCATCAAAATAAAAAGCTTCTACACAGCTAAAGAAAACATCAGCAAAATGAAAAGGGAACCAACTATAAGGGAAAATATATTTGCAAATGATAGCTTGGACAAGGGCTTGATGTCCAAAATTTATAAAGAACGCACATGACTCCACTCCAGGAAGACAAACAACCCAATTAAAAAATGGGCAAAGGACCTGAACAGACACTTCTCCAAGGAGGACATACAGAGGGCCCGGAGGTATATGAAAGGCTGCTCAGCATCACTAGCCATCAGGGAGATGCAAATTAAAACCACAATGAAATTCTTTATGAAAGATCTATTTTGTTTTTCAAAGCTTTAGTTTAGAACTTAGATGTCAAATTGTCTAGTTTAAACATCATTTGTTCAACAAATATTTATTCATTGTTTATAGTATACCAGGTTCTTACATTCTAGAAGCAGAAAACAGACCAGGAACATAAGTAAGTAAATGATATAGTATGTTAGAAGGCAATAGGTTCTATGCAGCAAAGAATGGATTTAATTGCATAGAGAATCAAAATAAATGAAAAAGAGAAGACCAAGACATACACTGACTAGGAGATCAAGAGGAAATCATGATGGAATCTGAGAAGGAACAACCAATCATATGGAAAAAAAAATTTAAATTATGTTGGGAACTGAAGGGCAAGTGAAAGAAATGTATTAAGAAAGTAGCACGACTACTGTGATAGGTCACATGAAACAAGAACTTCAAGTTGACGAGTGCTTTTACTCATTTTTTAAAGATTTTACTTATTTACTTTTAGAGAGAGGGGAAGGGAGGGAGAAAGAGAGGGAGAGAAACATCACCTTATTGCCTCTTGCATGCCCCCAGCTGAGGACCTGGCCCACATCATGTGCCCGGACCTGGAGTCAAACAGGCAACATTTTGGTTTGCAGGCTGGCACTCAATCCACTGAGCCAAATCAGCCAGGGCAGACCACTGCTTTTAGTAGTGTGGCATTCGTAGGTGACATTGGTAAGAGCAATTCCAGAGAATTAGGTCAGTGACAGCTTGACTGGAATGAGTTTAAGAGAAAATGAGGGTGGAGATTCGGAGATTCTGAAAATAAAGGAATTTTCAAGAAGTTGTGCAGCAGACGGGAGCTTAAAAGTATCTAGTGAGAGGAATAGAAGAAAACAACTGAGCAAACAAGTGACATGGCTTCAGTGTTCGTTAAAAAAATGTGGAAAAGCCCTTGTCACTGTATTACACTGATATCTAATATTTAGATATACTACTAAAAAAAGTCTCAGATGTTACTTGTTCTAATCAAACTCTAAAGTTTCCCACATATGTGTTTAGAGCTATATAATTTTTGTAGCAAGAAAGAATCTTCAAGATTCTGTATTCAACACTCATTTTAGAAATGGGGCTTCTAATATCAAATAGGCAAAATCATTTGTTTCAGAATGGAGTTTGTGATGAACTCAAAACCAAAATCTAAATCTCTTGGTTCTCACTACAGTATTTATTATTCATTCATGGTGTTTTATTTAAATAAAAATGCAATTTTTATAGAATATATGTGACATATAGCACTGAGTAAATTAAAGGGGTAAATGTGTTACTATTCACTATACTATGCATTAGATCACTTTGATTTGATTACTACTTGTTGCAAGTTTGTACCCTTAAACAATATTAATTTTAACCCTCCACCCTCAATTTCCCAGTAAACACCATTTTACTCTTTTTTTATTTTGATTTTTTTAGATTCCACATATAAGTATTATCTTTCAAACAGTACTTATCTTTCTCTGTCTGACTTACTTGACTTAGCACAATGTACTTAAGGTCTATCCATATTGTTGAAAATGACAAGATAATCTTCCTTTTTCCTGGCTCAATAATTTTCTACTGTGTATATGCCCATATCTTTTTTATCCATTCATTTGTTGATGAGTATTGAGGTTGTTTCCATATCTTGACTATTGTGACTAATGTTCCAATAAACATGGTAGTGCATATATCTCCTCAAAATACTGTTTTCTCTCTTTTTGGTTATATACCCACTCCTGGAATTACTGGATTATCTATCGGATCTGTTTCTAATTATTTGAGGAACTTCTATATTTAATTTTCCATTGTAGTTGAATAGTGGTTGGACTAATTCGCATTCTTACTAACAGTGTGTGATGGCTCCCTTTTTACCACATCCTCACCAGCACTGTTGTTTCTTGTCTTCTTGATGATAGCCATTCTAATGAGTATGAGTTGACATCTCATTGTGGTTTTGATTTTTAGTTTCCTGATTAGTGATGTTGAGCATATTTTCATGTGCCTGTTGGCCTTTTCAATGTCTTTTTTGGAAAAGTGCCTAGATAGTTCTTCTGCCTATTTTTAATATGATTTTTTGTTATTAAGTTGTATAAATATGTAGTTTGAATATTAACCTCATACGAAATATGGCTTGCAAAAATATTTTTACATTCTGTAGGTTGTCTTTTTATTTTGTTAATTGTTTCTCTTGGTGCACATAAGCTTTTGAGTTTGATGCAGCCCCATTTGTGGATTTTTGCTTTTGTTGTTTGTGCTTTTGCTGCCATGTCCAAAAAAATCATTGCCAAGATCAGTATAGGAACTTTGAAATTCTTCTTCTAGGAGTTTTATAGTATCAGGTCTTCTACTGAAGTCTTTAGTACATTATGACTTAATTTGTGAGTGAGATAGGGGCCTAATTTTGTTGTTCTGCATTTGTTTTTCCACTTTACCTAGCACCATATGTTGAAAAAACTGTCCTTTTCCCATTGGGTGTTCTTGGCTCCCTTGTAAAATATTAGTTGACCATCTATGCTAGGATTTAATTCTGGGCTCTCTGTTTTGTTCCACTAGTCTGTGTGTCTATTTTTGTGCCAATACCACACTGTTTTTTATTATTATGGCTTTGCAGTATAGTTTGAAACCAGGACACATAATACCGCCAGCTTTGTTTTACTTTTGTTCAGGATTGGTTTGGCTATTTGGAATCTTTTGTCGTTCTACACAAATTTTAGAATTGTTTCTTCTATTTTGTGAATAATGTTTTTGGTATTTTTATGGGAATGGTAGTATGTACACTAATAATATTAGTTCTTCTGACTCATGAAGACAGGATTCTTTCCATTTGTTTGTGCCTTCTTCGATTTCTTTCAGCAGATTCTTGTATTCACTGTACAGATCTCTCACCTCACTTCCTTTGTTAAATTTATTGCTATGTATTCTATTGTTTTTATAAATATGCAATAATTTTTGTTAATATATTCTTTCCAAGGGATGGATAATTTTCATATATTTTTATTTTATAAACTCCCTCTCCCTTAAAATCATAAATTTTACCTGCTACATTGACTATGTATGATTATGGTCTGTTATACTGCTCCTCCCTTTCCATGCCCTTCAGTTATCATAATAGTTGATTCTATGCTTCTCTCAATTATTTATGGATCAAGGTAATTCATAAACATAAAAAATTAAATAAAGACATTTGGCACTATTAAACCCTTTCTTCCTTTCTTCTCTTCATTTTTAGGTTTCACTTACATTTGTCAAATGAAGAATATGTTCCAAGCAAAGAGGGTATTTTTTTGAAGGAGAAGACAGTTAACTTTATTAGTTACTTTGTAACTTAGTATAGTAATGAATAAGTACAGTGAGAGGATATAATAAAAGCTAAGTGCAAGTAGAGATGAGCACAGGATGCTGTTGGAGCACATTTGCACTGATATTTTCCTAGTTCCTCTCTTACTTCTGAGATTTAGATGTCTAGCTCTGTCTCATTTTCTTAGGCCACAAATTCTTCCTTTTCTTTCTCTTTTACTAGCATCACAACTTACCCTGAATCCATCAATGTCTAGTTCTTTTCCATACCATCTACAAACCTGTGAGAATGCATATATTGTAATCTGAATTTGTAACAATGACTCTGTTCCAGGGGTGTCCAACATTTTTGTGTATCTGGGCCACATAGGAAGAAGAAGAGCTGTCTTGGGCCAGACATTGAATACATTGCTATACGTAATCACAAAAAAATCTCATAATGTTTTAAGAAAATTTACGATTTTGTGTTGGGCTGCACTTACAGACATCCTGAGCTGTATGCAGGCCATGGGCCGCAGGTTGGACAATCCTGCAAGTAACCTTTGCATTCTAGCATTAGGCAGGATGTATATACATACAAATATTGTGGAATTTGAGAAATATGGAGTGTCAATAATCAATCACTTTTATTGTTAACAACCTGTGTAAGATTCCTAAAATACACATTTTGAAGTGTACTTAATACCTTCATTTTCAATTATTTCCTTTCTTTTCCTAAAATGTTTTTGAATTTGACCTTTCTTCAACACTCATGTCAATAACTTCATCAGTTCATGTCTGATTTAGTGAGCAACCTCCTTTACTGGTTCTATCTTGTCAGAACACATATCTCACTAAGAATATCCATCATATCATTTCTTAACTAAAAAAAAATACCATGAATATCAGTTTTATGTTCAATATTGTGCTAAGCAAACAAAGATTTTAGGAAGCAATATACATGGATGAAATATTTGCAAAATATCTAATATAATGATATATATTATATTATACATATATAGTACACACACAAATAAGACAAAGTAAATAACCCAACAGAAATTGGTTGAAGACTAACGATGAGCAGCACTTCAAAGAAGAGAAAACCAAATGGATCATCAACATTTGAAAAATGCTCATCTTAATTATAATCAGAGAAATGAAAGCAAAACCAAGCAATGCTTTTTTGTTTGTTTATTTGTTTGTTTGTTTATGATATCATCAGCAAAATTTAAAAATCTGACAATACTGTTTTGGAACAAATATTAGGAATATGATACACTTATATACCACTAGAAAGAGGGTAAAATTTCATTACCATTTTAAAGAGGACAGCTCATTCTAAAATCACAACATAATAAATTACAATTGTATGTATTCTATAATCCAGATATTCAAGGTATATGTCCTTAAGAAGCTAGAAGTATACACACAAGGAGACAAGTACAAGAATGTTAATTATAGCAGTGTTTTAATAATAAAAAAATAAACAATGTAAAAAGAAACAACAAAATTTATCCATATGGTAAAATAGAATAATGAATTTAAAAGTATGCTGATAAGAATCAGAAAGGATGACTATCTAAAACATAAAATTAAGTATGAAATAGCAAGAAACAAATAGCAGGGTGTGGTACCATTTCAGTTAAAAAATACACTTTCAACACATTTGAAAACAAAACAGTACTATATTGTATTATAAATATACATACACATGTGGACTGGGTGGGCACAGAGAGGCCCATGCTGGTGACTGCTCTTATAGTGGAGAAGAAAATGAGCCTGGCTTACAGTTTAAGCAAACATTAGTGTTATCTGCAATACTTACTTTTAAAAGTTGAAACAAAAATATGATAACATATATGGGTCAAGTCATAAGTATAAGCTTATTTTTGTATTTTTCTGCATGTTTAAACTTTGACCAAATTATTAATAATAAATTAAACTTAAGTGTAAAGCAATGATTTGTAAACTCTTTTTACTCCATATATATACATTTTAAACATATTTATATATTTAAAGTATTTACTTGAAAGTATATATATTGCATACATATAAATATATATCACATATATAAATATATGTTCACATAGATATATATGTCTGTATAAACATGTGTTCCTACACATGTTATGTGTGTGCATATTGTTAAAATTATGTATGCATAGTATATACATACAAACTAGAAATAAGCATCTCTGCTGATCAGAAACAGAACCTACCTGTTAAAGTACTAAGGGTTTGAGCCAAAGGATTGTTGAATACTGTGATTGCAATGATCACTGCAATGAGGCATTTGGCTCAGCAAGGTACAGTAACAAAATTATAGGAGAACTGAACTAGGTGTACTATTAAATGCCAAAGGCTAAGAAGAGGCTGCTCTATTTGTAAAAGGAGGCTGAAAATAATGTTATTCAATAGCATTTTAAGGTATACATTTAATAATGTCAGGTCTCTATGGAATGTTGAGGTCATAGACATACAACAAAATTGCAAATTATATTGCAATCCTAATCACAAAAAATGAATGTCAAAAACATCATTTAAGACCTAGTTCTGAAAGAGAGTTCAGGAAGTCAGGTGAAGGATACTGCAAACTATTAGAGAGAGAAGAAAATACTCCCATTCAAAAAGGGCCTGAAAAACAGAGCTGCAAAACACATGAAGATTATTAGTGAAACAAAAGATAAGGAAAAAAATCAATATGAATTTACTCTGGATAAAATAACTCTACAAACAGTCTGACAAAAATGAATGACTTTGAACAAGGATAAAATAAATACTCTGAATGTGAAAAAATTATTTATTTATTGTTGTTCAACTACAGTTGTCCCCATTATTCCCGCACCTCCCCACCTCGATCCTACTCCCCTCTGGCTTTGTCTATGGGTCCTTTATACATGTTTCTTGATGGCCTTTTCCCTTTCCCCCCCCTGTTATCCCCTGCCTCCTGCCCTCTGGTTACTCTCAGTTTGTTCTTTATTTCAATGTCTAGTTATGTTTTGCTTGCTTGTTTGTTTTATTGATTATGTTCCAGTTAAGGGTGAGATCATACGGTATTTGTCTTTCACCACCTGGCTTATTTCACTTAGCATAATGCTCTCCAGTTCCATCCATACTGTCACAAAGGGTAGGAGCTCCTTCTTTCTCTCTGCTGTGTAGTATTCCATCATGTAAATGTACCATAATTTTTTGATTCACTCATTTACTGATGGGCACTTAGGTTGCTTCCAACACTTGGCCATTGTAAATTGGGCTACTATGAGCATTGGTGAAAAAATTATTTATTTTTAATATTAATAAATTAGAGTAAATTCTGGATTGAGCACAATTAAAGAGAGATGAAGTGAAATAGTAGATTGTACTGAAGAATTCATCCTGAATGCACAATAGTAAAATAAGAAGCCATAAAAATATGAAAGAGTTATTAAAATATATGAAAGATAAATTGAGAGAGCTGAAATTTTGAACTGGACTTCTAAAAATGTAATTTAGATTGACAAAGGCTTCAGTTGTACCTTCAGTTGTAAGGGCAAAATAAAGACAACTTCAGAAATATAAAAGTTAGGAATGTTTATTCCCACTCTCTTTCTAACCATTACTGAATTATAATGTACATTAGGATATGACTAAGCAATAAGGAAAAATTAATTAAGAAAAGTAGGGCCCAGAAACACTAATCAGAATGAATATATGCACCCCTATGTTCATAGCAGCACTATTTACAATAGCCAAGATCTGGAAACAGCCCGAGTACCTATGAGTAGATGAGCGCATAAAAAAGTTGTGGTATATTTACACAATGGAATACTACACATCTATAAAAAAGAAGGAACTCTTTCTCTTTGTGACAGCATAAATGGACAAGGAGATAATTACACTAAGCAAAATAAGCCAGTCAGAGAAAGACAAATACCATATGATCTTACTCATATGTGGAATCCAATGAACATAATAAACTGATGAACAAAATAAAACCAGGGTCATGGATACATGGCACAGACTGACAGACCTCAGAAGGAAGGAGGTTGGGGGGACTGGCATAAATTCACCAAAGAACATATATGCATATAGACAAAGGCCATGGACACAGACAACAATGTGCTGAAGGCCAGGGGGAGGAAGGGCAGAGTAGAGGGGGAAAATGGGGGACATCTGTAACAGTGTCAACAATAAAAAAGAAAGAAAAGTAGGACCCAGGTGCCATGGCTGGCCCTGCGGCTGCCCTGTGGGGTTGCTGGTGAAAGCAATATAGGAGGTAGATGTTGGGTCTATGAGGACAGAGTTCTTTATTACTAAATTCTGAACCTTTATAAACAGGCTGTTTGAGTAAAAAACAAAACCAAAAAAAGAAGAATGAAGGGAAAGAGGAGGAGGAGGAGAAGGAGAAGAAGAAGAAAAAGAAAGAAAGGAAAGGAAAGGAGATCTATAAGGAAAGCAAAAGTTAAATTTTGTGGAGCACAGATAAAAATGAAATATGTTGATATGCTTAATAACTATAAAATTAATATATTATTGGTTTAAAATAACTTAAAACTCAAATACTAAAGAAAAATAGCAAGATCTAGAGGGGGCAGTTTATAATAGTAAGTAGTTAAAGGATAAATAAAGCTTGTCATCATGAGGAATAGGATATAAATACAGACAAAGTATAGATTTATTAGTAAACTTGTGGATAAATATGAAAGTTTAAAATTTAAAGATAACCATTAAAGTATAGAAATATATTACTTGAAAACAAAAAAAAATCAAGGGAAAGAAAAAGTTTTAAAATGTTATCAGTCCTTCAGATCTCAGGAAAAGATTTAGCAAAGAAGCAAAAAAAAAAAAAGGTAAATAAACACAAGTAAGCAAATTTAAACACAATTGAAAATAAGATAGAAAAAGTAAAAATATTATTGATAAATATAACTAGAATAATTTCATCAAATGGAAAAATAATAATAAGATTGGGATTTAAGAAAAATATACAGCTATATGCTGCTACTACTGACACATTTATTTTCCATGACTTATTAAACCCTTTTCAACTTATATCTTCTGTATTACAGTCATCTTTTTGATTGAGGTATAATTGATATATAACATTAGCTCCAGGTGTTTGACATAGTGATTTTATATTTGTATGTATTGTGAAATCATCACCACAAAGGATCTGGTTAACAGTTGCTATACATAGTTATGAATTTTTTTCTTGTGATGAGGACTTTTAAATTCTACTCTTAGCAACTTTCAAACATGCAATCCAGTACTGTTAACTATAGTCACCACACTGTGCATTACATCCCCCTGACTCATAAAATGAATAGAAGTTTGTACCTTTGGATCCCATTCAACCATTTCTCCCCCACCTGCCACTGCCTCTGGTGGCTACAAGTCTCTTTTCTGTATCCATAAGTTAGTTTTCTTTGCTTTCTTTCTGAACTATATTTTATTTTCTTTTATTTATTTGTTATAGTATGATGTTTATTCATTTAACAAATATTCATTAAGCATCTCCCATGTACCATGCACCTCTTTTTTGTTATTTTTTAATTTTTGTACTTTATTTTTTCTCTTTCTTTATTGTTGTTCAAGTACATTTCTATCCATTTTCCTCCCACCACTACCCTGGCCCCACCCATCCCTGCCTCCCCACCCTTGAACATACCCCCCTTTGGTTTTGTCCTTGTGTGCTTTATACATGTTCCTTGATCACCCTTCCCCTATTTCCCCCATTATCCCTCTCCCTCCTCCCCTCTAGTTATAACCACTGTGGAAAACAGTATAGAATTTCCTCAGAAAACTAAAAATGGAACTGCCTTTTGACCCAACTATTCCACTGCTGGGATTATGTCCTAAGAACCCTGAAACACCAGTCCAAAAAATCTATGCACCCAATGTTCATAGCAGCACAATTTACAATAGCCAAGTGCTGAAAACAACCTAAGTACCCATCAGTAAATGAGTGGATCAAAAAACAGTGCTACATTTACACAATGGAATACTATGCAGCAGTAAGAAAGAAGGAGCTCCTACCCTTTGTGACAGCATGGATGGAGCTGGAGAGCATTATGCCAAGTGAAATGAGCCAGGCAGTGAAAGACAAATACCATATGATCTCACATTTAACTGGAACATAATCAACAAAAAAAAGCAAACAAAATTTACCCAGAGACATTGGAATTAAGAACAATCTAACAATAACCAGAGGGGAGGGGAAGGGAGCAATGGGGGGAAGGGTTTTCAAGAACTATTATAAAGGACACATGGACAAAATCAAGGGGGCGGGTGGAAGCAAGGGAAAGAGGTGGGTTTGGCCTGGGTGGAGGGGAGCGGTGGGGGGAAATGCAGACAACTATAATTGAACAACAATAAAATAATTTTAAAAAAACATATAGAAGAATTCTATCAGATACACACTGCTGAATATACTTTATCGCTTTGTAGTAAACTCACCCTCAATTTATGCTCAGCCCCTGGCAATCACAAATCTGTTTTCTATTCCTGCAGTTTGTCTTGGTAAGAATATAATTTTTTGAGCTCAATTTCTTTCATTTAGCTAAGTCTATTAGATCCAGCCACCTTTTAAGAGCATTACATACACCTCCTAACTTTCTTATTATATATTTTTGAAAGTCTCTCTGGTTTTGGTTTGCATGATACACATTCCCCAGTTTTCCTTTAATCTCTTTAGTACTTCTTTTCAATCAATCTCCTTTGCAAGAGTCTCTCTCTCTCCATTCCACATTTACAGTTTGACTTTCTGTGGAAATCAGTGCTGAGTCAATTTCTTCCATACCTAAGCTCTCTCACTAGGGAGATGATAATCATTCCCATGATTTTAAATGTCATCTATATGACAATGAGTCATACATTTACATCTCCATATCATAAATCTAGCTATACCCATCCAATGTATCAAGATCCTGTTCTTTCCTCACTGACTGGCAATGCAGACTTGCCTTGATTGGGAATTTGACTTTCCCTTCCTTGGGGCTCAGCCAATTAAGCTCTCAGCTAGATTCTGTTTTTTGGTTGTTGTTTTTTTTTTTTCATCCTCCCTCCACAGGAGGGTAGAACTTGTATGATTCCAAGGAAGTCCTCTAAAATGCACTTAATTTTCTGTTATCTACATTGAGAACTCAGCCTAGTAATAGTTACCCAATTCTTATGTCAGTTTAGTTTCCACTCTCCACACATTTCTCAAATACCTGATACATGGGACCAACTGGTGAATTCCCCACACTGCTATATTATCCCATCCCAATGCCCCACCAGTAAAATTTTCAACAACTACATGGTTGTGCCAGGACTCTCTGTGCACCACCTATGACCAGTGCCAGGATCCTCATTGTCATCCAGGTAGAAAATTATTGGTTTCCAAACCTTCATCATAGCACCTGTTTTCTTGAACCACTGCTGCTACCAACTTTCCAAGTTGTATTCTCTGGGAAGAGGATGCTAAGACAGCTTTTGGCATGTAGGATGTTTATGAGAGTGCTCTTACAATCAATACTTGTAGAAAGCAGACATGCAAAGAGGGAGAGGTGGGCCCAACAACGTATTAGCTAAGACCATGAGGAGCTGTAGAACTGGTCTAGATGCACCTTAAAGATTTCTCCTGTTGGAGCAAGATGGCCAGGTCTTTATCAGACATTGGATATGCATACCATTCCCTCCCCTGCCACACACACCCAGCAAGATGTTGTGTGAGATGGCCTTCAGAGATCTCTGAAGGGGCAGAAATGCAATAAACACTTATCAGCTGAAGGCTGTCCTCTCATAGCTGTCTCACAGCTGGGGCAAGTACTTCACTAAAGAGGAGTCTGGGGAGGGGGTGAATCTTGGTATCCACCGCCCAACCAAATCCTTGAAATTCAACCAGCATCCTCCTCCCCTAAATATGATCCTTCTCTAGTCTTCCCAACTTCAGGAATACATCCAGCAGCTCTAAAATTAGAAATGTAGGGATCCTTCCTAATATTTCTTTCTTTATTGCCCCCACCCACAATATAGCATTAAGTGCAGATATTTTTACCTCAAGTTATGTTTCTAATTCTGTATATTTGTCTCTATAGCCACTGCCACCACCTCAGTCTAAGCCACAATTATGCCTCATTTAGACAATCCCTATAGGCTCCTTGCTGACATTTTAGTTGGAGAAGCAGACAAAGAAATAGATAATTAAAATCTAATATGGTACATACGGTGACAAAGATTGTCCAGGGTTCTCAGCAGTTTACCAAGAAGGAGCATCTAATACAATATGTAAGGGGAGGAAGGTAGTGAGATTAAGAAAAGGTAAAGAATTGGGAGAGGGGAGGAGTAGGGTAAGTTCCAAGAATTCCTGGAAGATGCAATGCCAAAGTTTAAAAGCATGACCAAGAATTTGACAGCTGAAAGAAAGGGAAATGGGATTGAAAGAGGATTCCAGGCAAAGGTAAAGGAGAAGCATAGTGAAGATGGGACTCTTTCACAATAGGGAGGTAGGAAAGAAGGCACAAGGTGGGAAGGGGCTGTAAAGAAACACTAAGGCACTATTGTGGATGAACTCATGCTCCACTGGAGATTCCTAAAATTATGCCTGCAGATGGAAAAGGCTTGGATAAGAATGTGAAAAATAAAGAAATTAAAAGATTAGTTTGAGTGATTCTATGTTACTTTATATTTCCTTCATAGCTCTTCAACCATGATTGTATCATGATTTCATCAGTTAACTGAAGTTCATATCAATCCTTTTCTGACTATCTTCAACACAAACTGGCCATGCTTCTATTGTATGTTTTTTCAATACTTGCACATCATTTATATAATATTGTAATGTATAAATTATATAATATTGTAATGTATAAATTTGTTTCTGTGTTTATTTTCTCTTTATAGACAACATTTGAAAAGTAGGCACTATGTATTTTTCTTTTCAGACCCCCCCTGATTTTAAACACCTCTGTAAGCATGAAGCAGCCTTTAATAAATATTCCTGGAAGAAGCAGAAAAATTATACTTAGGAAACTTGAATGTGAAAGGAATGCTTTCTTTTTCTATGATCGTTAATGTGTAACATGCACATAAATTCAAAATATTTCATTGCAATCTGGGATATGCTGTGGCCTCTGTGCACAAAATATTTTTTGAAATTGAATTACCTAGTTGGGCAATGATACGTATCAACTAACATCCAATATTTGCAAGTATGGAAGCAGAACTCAAACAGATTACTAAATTGAATCACAATTCGTAATCCTACCAGGATTCACATAACTTTCCCCTCCAGGACCCAGACAAACCACTTGTCTCATGTTTTCATTCTCAACGAAAATATCCTTAAGTCTTGGCCTTTAGAATCCTTGCTTTATACTCTAGAAGGAAGGAGATGTTTTGTTTTATTTTTATTATTGCTGTTCAAGTACAGTTGTCTGCATTTTCCTCTCACCACTCCCCGCCACCCCAGCCATCCCCACCTCCCTCCCATGATCCCATCCCCACTTGTTTTTTTCCATGTGTCCTCTACAGTTGTTTCTGAAAACCCTTTTCACTTTCCCCCCATTATCCTCTCCCACCTCCCCTGTGGTTACTGTCAGTTTGTTCCCAATTTCGATGTCTCTGGCTATATTTTGCTTGCTTGTTTGTTTTGTTGCTTAAGTTCCACTTAAAGGTGAGATCATACCATATTTATCTTTCACCTCCTGGCTTATGTCACTTAGCATAATGCTCTCCAGTCCATCTATGCTGTCACAAAGGGTAGGAGTTTCTTCTTTCTCTCTGCTGCATAGTATTCCATCATGTAAATGTAGCAAAGTTTTTTGATCCATTCATTTAATCATGGGCACTTAGGTTGTTTCCAGCACTTGGCTATTGTAAATTGTGCTGCTATGAACATTGGGGTGCATAGGTTCTTTTAGATTGGTGTTTCAGTGTTCTTAGGACATAATCCCAGCAATAGAATAACTGGGTCAAAAGGCAGTTCCATTTTTAGTTTTTTGAGGAAATTCCACACTGTTTTCCACAGTGGCTGCACCAGTCTGCATTCCCACCAACAGTGCACTAGGGTTCCCTTTTCTCCACATCCTCTCCAACACTTGTTGTTCGTTGATTTGTTTATGATGGTAATTCTCATTGGTGTGAAGTGGTATCTCATTGTGGTTTTAATTTGCATCTCTCTGATGGCTAGTGATGCTGAGCATCTTTTCATATGTCTCTGGTCCCTCTGTATGTCCTCCTTGGAGAATCATCTGTTAAAGTCTTTTGCCTAGAACAAGGGACATAAAGGAAAGAATAAACAAATGGGGTCTCATCAAAATAAAAAGCTTCTGCACAGCTAAAGAAAACAGCATTAAAATGAAAAGAGAACCAACTGTATGGGAGAACATATTTGCTAATGATACCTCAGACAAGGGTTTGATCTCCAAAATATATAAAGAACTCACAGGAGTTCACTCCAGGAAGACAAACAACCCAATTAAAAAAAATGGGAAAGGAGGTTTCTCACAAGATCCTTAGCACTGGCAGACAAACAGGGAGTGAAATGGGAACAGTCAAATAAAAAATACCATGGACTGGTGAAGAAAAGAAATGACTACTTGCCATCATTTATTTTCACTCTATATAGACTCTGAATCTAAAACACTGACAGACAGACTAATCAACAACCTTTCATAAATGTTATCACCAACAAAGCCCTCTGGAGGCTGAATCTTCAGTGACCAAATCTCTTTTCTGTCTGTGTTTCTGAGAGCCACGTGGGCCTGTTCTGTTTTCAATGGGTTAATTACCAAGAAAGCATTTTTCCTCTGTGGTCTAGACATAGAAATATCCAGATACTGTTTCCCTTGAAAGGCAGCCATCCGGCTGAAAGTACTTGATCACCAATTCCCATGTTTTTCTAAGGCCAGATGGGGATAAACACAATTTCTGAAGATTTTTCTCCCTCCTTTTTTTCACCGATTAACAGCTTGTTTGTTTTCAATTAAGGATGCTGCCAGGCAAACAGAGAGAAGGAAAAGAAAATTCCTTAATGTTTAAGGTGGGAAACTCAAGAATGATGAATACACTATAGCCAAGAGGAAACAATCCTTGGACCTAACAAACAAACATGGGAAAAAAGTTACTCAATATTACATAATTTTACTAGTATGAGTATATAATGGGGATTTTGAGAATAATATAATTTCTTTAACCAAAACCCAATGGTAGGTATGTGTTGTAATTACAGAGGGGTAGAAAGTGAAGAAAAAAAATAGAAATCTCAATCTTTGAAAAAATCTCCATCCTTCGTTACTAATTATCTCCTTGACCTTGGATAACTCATCTAAATTGTATGAGCCTTTGTTTCTACAAATACAAACTAAAAGATTTAGATGATTTTATATCCAAGGTCTTTCCATCTCTAAAATTTTTTGACTTCCTGAGATTCTCAGCCAATAATAGTCTACCTGGGAATGACTATGTTTCTCTTGAGTTGTCTTTCCACTCTATTTGGAGAAACTATCTGCTTGCTTCTGTGGGAGTTACATAATTAGTGAGAAGTGAAGGCAGTTGAACCTGCTCTGAACCCATGATAAATAACCCCAAAGTTCTGAGTGGGCCTTCCCTGTTGGAGGCCAAGAAACTCCATACAGACAGGGAAGGATTAACTGGTACTCCAGCTGAATGCAGACTGGTACAGGGGCTGGGTACGTGTAGGCCACATGAGGTTACTCCCAGACGTCTCCTTTCTGGTAGGACCTGGATTTCCCCTCTCTCATTACAGCCTCAGGTTCCTGAGTCCCAGGAGTCCTCTGTGCAGCCATAATAAGTGGTATTGCCAGGAACAGTGGTAAGTAGCACGAACCTAACCCTGACCATATCAGGACTCACTCCAACTCCTAATAACTCAGGCAACCTACTTGTCTACCAGCACTGTTTCTCCCAACTTTGCTAAAATAGTCACAACTGTGATTGCTGATGCCTGGTAGTGACACTTCCATTTTAGGCAAGGGACTGTGAAAAATATGCTTAAAAATGTAATAGAGTCATTATGATTAATGTTCTTGAAACTGAATTTTTATTCTTATTTTTTTTAGTATCAGAACATCATTAACGTGTCAGAAGGGACTGATCACTTTCAGTTGCTCGGTGCCTAAAGGGACATACCAACCAAGTCTCCAGCTGACAGGGGGCCAAACTCTGCTCAGATACTAGTGAGCCACGTGGGAATAACAAAGGCTGAATTGGCAAATGACAGGAACAATGCCTCTCACAGGCCAAAGCCCTTGCAAGGGAGGTTCACAGTGCCCTCTATGGAATTACCCAGACTGGGCCTCTTGTTTCCTTCTGAAACATGTGTTCCAACAGTATTAGACACACTCTGGAAGCAACTACACATTTCTGAATGATGAGTTCTGAGGTGAAGGCTTGTCAGTAGTATGGTAATGCAGATAAAAGAGAAATATTTTACTTGGTGGTAAAATTGCCTGGCCCTTAAAAAGATACTACAAAACTTGGTCTGGCTGCAAATAAATTTAATGATCAAGACTTTGTGTTTAATTCATTGTATGCAATAAAATCCAACCCACCCTCTCTTTTTATTTATTTTCTTCCTCAATGCATGTTAGATGCCACATTAAAGCATATCAAAATAGCAATTTCAGTCTGAGGGACAAATTTTTAAGGCAAGATTCCTCACACTAGATTTCTGTCTTCAAACATTTGGGGGTATGTTTCCAGCCCTATCTCCCCATCCCACGCCCCCCCCCAAAAGAGTTTCAGGATCTAAACATACTTTAATTCTAACCCATTGTATAAAACTATTGGACACCACTAAAGTGTCTACAGGAACTGATTACCTGTGGTTGGGCACACGTGCCACCCAAGTCCCCAGATGACACAAGGCCAAACTCTGATCAGATACCAGTGAAACACATGGGAATTAATAAAGTAGAATTGGCAAATGACAGCAATATTGCCTCTTACAGGCCAAACCCCTCTCCAAAGAGGTGCATGATGCCCTCCCTGGAGTTACCAGACCAGAGTCTCTTGTTTCTTTGTGAAACATGTATTCCAACAGTATTAGACACCCTCAAGAAGCAACTTAATATTTATGAACAAAGTTCTGAGGTGCAAACTTGTCAATGGTGTGCTACTGCATAGTATTCTGCCTTATGATGACATCACAATTTACTAATCCAGTCTTCTCTGGGCAGGCACTCAAGTTTTCAGGTTTTTGCTGTTATGAAGTGTTCCTAAGATCATCTGGTACATGGCTTTCGATAAAACTATATACACATATCTTTTTTCTTTTTAAAAACATCACCCAAGGATATGTTTATTTACTTTAGAGAGACAGAAAAGAGAGAGAGAAACATTGATTGGTTGCCTCCTCTATGTGCCCCCACTGGGGACTGAACCTACAACCTGGAGATGTGCCCTGACCAGTAATCGAACCACAACATTTTGGTGCCCAAGACAACACTCTAACCCAACTGAGCCACTTGGCCAGGGCAAGCCATGTACATACTTCTGTTGATTATATATGTAGCCATGATATGCCCTGGTATATAGTGCCAACCTGTTTTCCAATGTGCTTGTACAATTTTGGGCAACCATCATCAGTGCCTCACAGCAACTCCTGTTGCTTCACATGCTCAGTCTTCTCCATCCTTCTGCTTCAGATGTTCTAGTAGATGTGTAGTATTGTCATATGGTGGTTCCTAGTTTCCACTTCCCTAATGACTAATAAGATTGAAAGTTTTTGTAAGTTTATTGGATATTTGAATATTTTCTATTTTAAATGGTCTGCTCAAGCCTTGTTTATTTACTATTGCTGTATCTGCATTTTTCTTGCTAATTTCTTGAGTTCTTTTTGTAGAATGGATAAAAGTACTCTGTGGTTCTTAAAGAGGCTCTTGATTTTGATATAAATGAAATTATCATTATTTTTTAAATAAAAGTTTTTTGTACCCTGTTTAAAAGTCTATGGCAATGATCACCTTACTTTTTCTTCTAAAAGCTTTATTATGTGCCTCTTATATTTAAGTTTATAATCCATCAGAATTTGATTATCTTCTATAGAATATGAGGTAAGGGTCAAGCACATTGTTTTTCATGTGGATATGCAATAGACTCAGCACCATTTATTGAAAAACATTCTTTGCTGCACACGTTTCATGCTTTTTATCATAAGTCAAGTGACCATATATATGAGTCTAATTCTGGACTCTATTCTGTCCCGGTGGTCAGTTTGTCTATCCTACTAGCAAAACTGTCTTGTTACTCTAATTTCATAATCTAGTAAAGTAAGTCCTCTGGATACATTCTTCTCCAAGTATTCTTTGGGTATTTGTGACTCCTTGCACTTCCAATTTTCATTTAACATGAAGTATCCTGGTATTTTCAGTTAGAACTGTAGACTTATTTGAGCAGAATTAATATCAAAACAATATTGCTTCCTCCATCAATGAACATGGCAGTGGTGACACAGCATCCCTTTTATATATTCATGGGTTGACTTTGTTAATATTTGCTTAATTTTGCATCAGTGTTAATTAAAAAACCTGGTTTTTAATTTCCTTTTATTGTTATGCCTTTCTCAATTTTATAGTATATGTATGATGTCTCTTAAAATGAGTTAAGACATATTTCCTCTTTTTCTGTTCTCTGGGAAAAAAGTATAATATTGCTGTTATATCTTTCTTATGTCTTAAGGAATTCACCAGTGAAACTATATTGGCCTAGGAGTTTGATTATGACTTTGTGAGAGCAGGAGCAGGTGGTGAAGCAGGGGAGAGCAACACAGAAAAAGGTGGGACACCTGTAATTGAACAACAATTAAAAAATTAAACTATAAAAGAGTCCAATTTTTAAATATATATTGTATATCTGATCTTGTTTTTATTTTATTTTTTATTGTTGTGCAATTACAGTTGTCCCCATTTCCCCGCATTATTATTCCCCACCCTATCTACCCCCACCTCCCATATTCACTCCTACTCAACCCCATTGTCTTTGTCCATAGGTCCTGTATACATGTTCCTTGACAACCCTTCCTGTTCTTTCCCCCATTACCACCCTGTCTCCACCCCTCTGGTCGCTGTCAGTTTGTTTTTTATTTCCATGTCTCTGGTTCTATTTTGCTAGTTTGTTTTGTTGATTAGGTTAACAAATAGAAAATTTAAATGTATATCTAAAAAGATAATTTAAATTTTCTATTTATTTTTATGGCAAATTTAATAAGTTGGGTTTTGAGTTATTAACTCATCTCACTCAAATCATTAAATTTACTGGATAAAGTATTCATAATATCATCTAATTTAATGTATTATGATTTCTATGTTTTTGCTTCTGAAAAATGGTGATTTCTTTTTTTGATCAATCTTATGAAAAATTTATCAACTTCATTAATTTTATCAAAATACCAACCCATAACTTTGTTGTTTTTCTTTTCTTTCCTCTTGGAACTATTTGGACTTTGTTTCCCTTTTTATTTTTTGGGATGATGTTGGTTAACAAGTTTCAGGTGCATCATCCCACAACCCATCACCTGTACACCGTATTGTGTGTTTACTATATCAAGTCAAGTCTTCTTTTATCACCATTTATCCCTCACATACCGTCATCCACCTCCCCCACCTTCCCTTTGCCCCTGGCAACTACCACATTGTTGTCCAAGGCCATGAATTTTTTTCTCTTTATTTTTTCTTTTTTTGCTCAATCCTCCACTAACCCCCAATCTCCTAACCCCGCCCCCAACAGCTATCAGCCTGCCCCCTGTCTATGAGTCTGTCTCTATATTGCTTGTTCAATTTGTTCATTAGATTTCAAATATGGTAATTGTATTTCTCTGACTGGCTTATTTCACTCAGCATAATGTTCTCTAAGTCTATCCATGCTGTTGCAGAGGGTAAGATTTCCCTTTTTATGGGTGAGTAGTATTCCATTATGTAAATGTACCAGAGTTTTTGATCCACTCATCTACTGATAGATACTTGGACTGCTTCTAAATCTTGGCTATTGTAAATAACACTTCAATGAACATAGGGGTCCATATATTCTTTTCAATTAACATTTCAGGTTTCTTCATATATATTACCAGAAGTGGAATCACTGGGTCATAAAGCAGTTCCATTTTTAATTTTTTGAGGTAAGTGTACTGCTTTCCAAAGTGGTTGCACCAATCTGCATTCCCACCAACAGTGCACAAGAGTTTCCTTTTCTTCACATTCTGGCCAACACTTGTTGTTGATTTTTATGATAACCATTCTGACAGGTGTGAGGTGATAATCTCATTGTGGTTTTCATTAGCATTTCTCTGATGATTGGAGCTACTGAGCATCTTTTCACTGTCTATTGGCCATCTGTATATTCTCTTTGCAAAAGTATCTGTTCAGAAGCTTTGCCTATTTTAATTGGATTGTTTGTTTTGTCTGTGTGTTGAGTTTTATAAGTTCTTTGTAAATTTTGGATATTAATCCCTTATCTGATGTATCA
Organism: Anoura caudifer; assembly: GCA_004027475.1. Taxonomy (NCBI): domain Eukaryota; kingdom Metazoa; phylum Chordata; class Mammalia; order Chiroptera; family Phyllostomidae; genus Anoura; species Anoura caudifer. The sequence goes on along the minus strand of PVKU01001496.1, from coordinate 200,151 downwards.
TCGAATATGTTCTCCCATTGATGCCTACCCTAGAATGTCTAACATGAAATCCTAGAAAATGTTCCATGTGCACTTGAAAAAATGCATATTATGCTGCCTTTGGGTGAGATGTTCTAAAGAAGATATCAATGAAATCCATCTGATCTATTGTGTCATTTAAGGCTGCTGTTTCCTTGTTGATTTTCTTCAGGAAGTTCTATCCATTGATGTCAATGGGGTGTTAAAATCCCCTACCACTGTATTACTGTCAATCTCTCTCTTTGTGTCCATCAATATTTGCTTTCCATATTTAGGTGCTCCTATGTTGGGTGCATAAATGTTTAATAGGATTATTAACTCATCTCATCCAAATTATCAAATTCACTGGGTAAATTATTCATGATATCTAATTTGGTGTATTTTGATCTCTATGCTTTCATTTCTGAAAAATTGTGGTTTCTTTTTTTATCAATCTTATGAAAAATTTATCAACTTATTAATTTTAGTCTTCTTTTAGAACCAATCACTTTAGTATTATGTAATGTCCTTTGGCTTAAAGTCTATTTTATCAGATATAAGTATTGCAAACCCAGCTTTTTTTTTCTCTCCATTTTCATGAAATACCTTTTTCTATCCTTTTACTTTGAAGTGTGTATCTTTTATTCTGAGGTAGATCTCTTGTAGACAGCATATGGGTCTTGTTTTCTTACCCATTCAGCTACCCTAAGCCTTTTTCTAAAAGATTTTATTTATTTATCTTTAGAAAGAGGGAAGGAAGGGAGAAAGAGAGGGAAAGAAACATCTATGTGTCAGGAAACACTGATATGTTGCCTCTCACATACTCCCCAACTAGGCACCAGGCCCACAACCCAGGCATGTGCCCTGACTGAGATTTGAAGTAGCAACCTTTCAATTTGTGGGATGAGGCTCAGCCAACTGAGCAGTGCTAGTTATGTCATCCCTATGTCTTTCCATTGGAGCACTTAAGCCATTTATATTTTAAGTGATTATTGATGGGTATATATTTATTGCCATTTTATTATTTTAATTATGTTCTTCTGGATTTTTTCCCCTCTTCTTCTTAAAGTAGGCCCTTTAACATTTCCTGTAATACTGGCTTGGTGATAACAAACTCCTTTATTTTCTTCTTGTGTGTGAAGCTTTTTATTTCTTCTTCAGTTTTAAATGATAGTCTTGTTGGAAAAGTACCCTTGGTTGTAGGTCCTTGCTTTTTATCACTTTGACTATTTAATGCCAATCCCTTTTGGCCTGAAATGTTTCTATTGAGAAATCTGCTGACAGTTTTATGAGAGCTCTGTTGCAGGTAACTAATTGTCTTTCTCCTGCAGTTTTTAAGATTCTCTCTTTGTATTTAACTTTTGCCATTTTATCGATGATGTGTCTTGGTGTGGGCCTCTTTGGGTTCATTTTGTTTGGGACTCTATGTTCTTCTTGAACTTGCATGTCTTTTTCCTTCACCAGGTTAAGGAATTTTTTGGTCATTATTTCTTCAATTAGGCTCTTGATAACTTGCTCTCTTCCCCTTCTGGTATTCATTCCTATGATGTGAATCTTGTTATGCTTCTTGTTGTCCCAAAGGTACCATAATGGTCCTCATTTTTTATTTTTTTATTTTTTTGCTGCTCTAATCAGGTGTTTTTTTTTTCTATGTTGTATTCAAAAGTATTGATACAATCCTCTGCTTCATCCAACCTACCATTTATTCCGTTCCAGTGTATTCTTTATGTTAGGTATTGTGTTCTTCATTTCTGCCTGGTTATTTTTTATGTTCTCTACCCTTTTACATGGGGTTGAGCATCCTCATAACCCTTACTATGAACTGCATATCTGATAAATGGCTTACCTCAATTTCATTTAACTTTTCTTTGTAGATTTTTCCTGTTCTTTCCTTTGGGGCCTGTTTCTTTTTCTCCCCATTTTGGCTACTTCTTTGTGTTTGTTTCTATGTATTAGATAGATCTGCTATGACTCCCAGTCTTTGTGTGGTGGCCTTATGCAGTAAGTGTCCTGTGGGATCCAGAGGTGCATTACCCTTGATTACCTGAACTGGGTGCTCCAGGAATGTCTCCTGTGGGGATTATGTGGGCCCTCCTGTTGTAACTGATTATCAGGACTCAACCCTGATCACGTGAAGCAGAATTCTTCTCAGCAGGGTTTGCTGCCTGCCAAGGTCTCACTTTCAATATGCTGCTTGCTAAGCTCGTTGTATTCTGTTCTGATATTGTCTGAAGGTGGATACTGTGTATTGGTTCTGGTTTCTTGGGAGGGGCTCTGGTTCAGGCCAATGTAAGATGCTATCTGTGATTGGACCTCAACAACCTGTTTGGAGCAGTCTCAATGTGGCTTCTTTTGTAAATCCTTGGTTATAAGACTTCTCTTCTGCTAGTCTTCAGTTGGTTATTCAGGATGATTGTTCTATAATTTAATTGAAATTCCAGTTGGGTCCTGGAAGGAGGGGAGTGTAGCTTCTACCTGCTCTGCCACCATCTTGGATCAGGATTGTGGTTTTTCTCTTTTATTCCCCTTATTTTTTTATTTTTCTCATTATTTTATGTATTTTTTTTAGTTTTGATTTGCTTTTTCTTCTGTAGCTTCTTGAGTTAAGTTTAAATAAACTGATTTTTACTTTTTCCAACTTACAGACAATATTCTCTGACCACCATGGAATTAAAGTAGAAATTAGAAATAATTTTGAATTGAATTATAATAAAAACATACCAATATTTTTATTGCTACAATTTCTCTCTAAGCACTTGCATTAGATGCAGGAATATAATTTTTAACATGTTATATAAAGTTTACCCAGAAAAAGTCCAGCCATTGTAAATATAACAAGAACAGTTTGTGCAACATCAATGTAACCTGGCAGCCAAGGAGAGTAGATTAGAATGCACATGTGTGAACAATGACAACTTCACTATACTAGTCAGAGGGGGCAAGTAGGCACCACTGAGTGAGCATGTGTGCTGTGTAGCCACCACATTCAAAATAACTGAGCAAGTAGAACAACAAATCTGCATCAAACTTTGCATTAAGTTTGAACATTCCTTTGCAGAAACTATTTGGATGATTCAGAAGGCTTTCAGAGATGATGCAATGAGTGCAGCACAAAAGAGTGGCAAAAATGCTTCAGAGATGGTCAAGAATCTGTTGAAAGTGATCCACATTCTGGAAGGCCTGCAAAAAGCAGAACATCTGAGAATGTTGAACGTGTGTGGGCTGCAATCAACAAAGATCAGTGACTGACAGCACAAGAACTAGAAGTTGATCTTAGGATTCCAAAAACTGTCCCAGATTTTGATGCAGGATCTTGGCATGTAATGTATCATGGAAAATTTTGTTCCGTGGCTTCTGCTACCAGAGCAGAAGAAATATCATGTTGCAGTTGCTAATGACTTGATTCAAATAGCTACCAATCAACCAGATTTCCTCAAGAAGGTTATAACCAGAGATGAATCATGAGTCTATGGTATGATCCAGAAATGAAGGCCCAGTAGTCCCGATGCAAGTTGCGTGGTTCTCCATGCCCAAAGATGGCATGAAAAAGTTGTAGCAAGATCAAGACTATGTTAAATGTATTTTTTGATTGGAAGGTGTTGTCCATCATGAGTATGCCCCTCCAGGCCAAACAATTAATAAAGAGTACTACCTCAGTGTTCTTCATCAGTTAAGACATGCAGTACAGTGAAAATGGCCACAGCTATGGACAACTGGTGATTGGCAGCTTCATCATGAAAACACGCCCACTCAGGCATCATGTCTCATGCAGTTTTTTGGCAAAACATCAAATCACCCGGGTAACTCAGACCCCTACTGCCTAGATTCAGTGCCCTGTGACATCTGGCTTTTTCCAAAACTAAAATCACCTTTGAAAGGGAAGACATTTCAGACCATCAATGAGATTCAGGAAAATATGATGGGGGAGCTGATGGTAATTTCAACAAAGGATTTTGCAGTGTTTTTCAACAGAGGAAGAGAAGGTGGCAAAACTGTGGGGTCCTAAGATGCCTGCTTTGAAAGGGACTAAGGCAGCACTGTCCTATGTACAATGTTTCTTGTATCTTGTAATTTCTTCAATAAACATCTCTATTTTTTATATTACATGGATGGATACTTTTTAGACAGACCTTGCATTTCCATTGTAATTCAGTTAATGTATATATTTACATTTATTGTTTTATATATATAAACCAGAGTCATTTTTATTCACCCACATATTTACTCCTCTGGAGTTCATAATTTCTTCCTATATTTCTTTATTTTATAAGATTTTATTTATTTATTTTTAGAGAGAGGGGAAGGGAAGGGGAAAGAGAGAGAAATATCAATGTGTGGGTGCCTCTTGTGTGCCCCCCACTGGGGACCTGGCCTGCAACCCAAGCATGTGCCCTGACTGGTAACTGAACTGGTGATGCTTTGGTTTGCAGGCCTGTGCTCAATCCACTGAGCTACACTAGCCAGGGCCCCTCATATATTTCTATGTTCCTTATAAAATCATTTTTCTACTTGTAGGAAGTTCATTTAGTTTTACAGAAGTAAGACTGTTGTTGACAAAATTGTTCATTTTTTTCTTTGATTAAAACTATCTTTATCTTATTTTGAAGGATAATGTTTGTGCATAAAACAAATTGGCAATTTTTTTCAGCATTTCAAAGGTGACATTTCATTGTATTCTACCTTCCATCATTTCTTTTTAGAAGTTAGATGTCAGTCTTAGTGACTTTTTTAAGACATTGATATCATTTTTCTTTTTGTATTTCATTTTCAAAAGATTTTGTGAAATACTTAGGTATGTTTTCCTTTGTTTATCTTCAACTTGGGGCTCCCAAATTTCTTGAATCTCTCAGTTTACATATTTTACCAGTTTTGGAAATTTTAAAAGTGTTTTTCCCCATTTTATCTCTCTTTTATTCTGTGATTCCTGATTATATATATGTTAGGTCTTTGGATCATCCTATATATCTCTATTCACTTTTTATTCTAATTGTCTTTATATCCTTAATTTTCTATACTTGTATTTACTTCTTTCAATTCATTTATATAATACTCTCTTCAATCTACTCTTATAATCTACCCATTGAGTTCTTAATTTTAAACATTGCATTTTTCTCTTCCATACTGTCCCTGTGTTAATTTTTTCAGAATTCTCTAAATATATTTTCATACTTTTTCTATTCTTTTCATCTTCTTCTCTAATTAATATATTAATCATAGTTGTTTCAAATATTTTGGTTTATAACTCTGATATCTAGATCTCCTATTATTTTCCATTATTTTCCTCTTGATTGTCCATATTTTTCATGTCTTTTTTGCATGTATCATAATATTTGATTTTGTCCAACATGCACATAAAAAACGAGGATCTGAACAATATTTTCCTTCACCAGAGAGGGTTCCTCCTTTCCTGTATAATGCAGTTCAAATAAGAAGCTGATTATTCTAGCCAAACAGAAATTGATCTGAGTAAGGCATGGATGGTAGAATCTCAGTCTACATATGTTTCAGTCCTCTTCCTTGAGAAGGGTTATTTCAAGCTTTTTGACTAACAGCCAAATTGGTCTCTTTCTCCTCAAACATGAACCACTTCAGAATTTCTACCTCTTTTGTTCATAAATTTCCAGACTGGTCTTCAGCCTCCCACTGCAAGCATCATAGTAACCTAGAAAATATCTTGATTGAAAAACTAATGGAGTACTTAACTGGCTCATTCCCCCGGTATATCTTTTATTTCACTTTATCTTTTTGAAGCTTTCAGACTTTCTTCCCTATCTCCCTCCATTGCTGCTGTGGATCTGTAGAACTGAGCCAATGTCTCATTCACACGTGGTAATTCAGCTTTGCATTTGAAGAAGCCCTTAGAAAGCTTTTGGTTTGTCTCTCCAGCCTCCTATGACTGCTAAAACCACATTGCTTGTTTCACTTTCTCCCTGAATGTGGCTCAATGCCTAAATGAAACTCAATCTGCAGGCCCAACCCTGAATCTGTTACATTTCCCAAAGGGGAAAATTCTTAGGATCTAGCAAATGTCCTCAAGATTAAAAAAAATTAGCTCACCTTAGTTATCCCCTCATCCTGTGCTCTTTCTGTTCTTTCTCCAAGGCTGGGTAGCTAGGTACAAGGGAGTGGGGGTGGGGGTGAACTGACCAGCCAGGGTTTAACTTGAACAAGATAAGGGTGAAGTAAACAAAGGCTTACAGAGATAAGGAAAATTAGCTTAATCCTTTTCTCATCATCCTACAGAAGTATTGTCTGCCACCTGCCTATCTATACTCAAGTAAAACTTCATTCTTATGTGTTCTTTCTCTACTCAGTAAATCTAACAACCATTTTTCAAGTTTTGCTTTTCATTTACCCTTCTACAAGATCTAATCCAATGTCTCAGAGACATCAGAATCTTACTTAGAAGGTATTACATAGCTTATTAGTCTTATCCATTTTTAATAAAAAAATGTATTTTACAGTCTTAGTCATATAGTTCATTAATCTTGATTAAGATTGGTTTGCATACCCAAGCAAAATACCTCATTACTATAGCTTATATTAAATTTAAATACTATGTACAATGAGCATATTAGTCTATGAAGTCTGCATAAAGGTTAAAGTTACAGAAAAGAGAGCATATATTACTGAGCTTTCTTTTAAAGAATCCAGAAACAATGACCAAAATGTTTCCAGCTTGTTAATGCACTTGCACTCTGAATCATGGTCATTAGTTTATGCTTGCTTTTTTCCAAAGGTATTTATTATCATAACATGGGACAAATTGAACTCACTCTGAAAAGTTAAAACCATAGACCCTTTGGCTCTTTGACTACCAAAATTTAGCTTGTTCAGCACTTAAGGTTGTTGGCAACACTGAGGTGGCATTGGAAAGTGAAAGAAATTGCATGCCAGCTTCATTCATTTTGAGAGCTTTCAGCACTGGTTTACACAATGGAAAAATCTCAAGGACATTCCCTGTGTCTGTGTGTTTATAACGATTACACGAAAGTCAAGTACAACTCCAAGAAGTGAATCACGCTAAAATGCTTTGGAGTTAAAATACAGAGTAAGTGGACATGTGAACTAAGGTTCCCTAATAAAGACTGGTACTTTTATGGAATTACTTGAAGATCAGGTCAGGGGATTTCCTACGTTATGAAGGCACTCTTGATCACATAGATGAGCCAAAGTAGGGAGTTAATTTTAGATATAAATACATAGATTAATATAGTAATTCACAAATTCATAAATTTGAGAATAAGTATTTTTTGCATTTGTAATGTTAGGAAATGGACATGCCATTAAAAACAAATGTTAGCTCTTTTCTTCAGCCTATTTAAAGTCCACTTGGGATGCACCATAAAATTCTTGGCCACGGCCAACAAAGACCATCATGGTCAGGATCCTTGCCTGTCTTTGGAATCTTACCTCTCCACAAAAGTCTTGCATTTCAGAGACTTTAAATTAATAGACATTCAAGATGCATAATGTTGTTCTTCTACCTAGAATTTCTTTCTGCACCTTTCTTCTTAGATAGTGAACCCAATTCAAACATCACCTTCTCTGTGATTCCTTCCCTGACCTCCCTAAATATAGTTACATAATTTCTTTTTCTTGCTCTTACAGTATTTTATCCCTACACGTATTACAACATCATATCATTACCATCTCTTGCTTTTGCATCCTTCTATGGTAGGGAAAACATTCTAAATACATTGATATCCCTAATACCAGTATTCTACCTGAAACTTAGAAGCTATAATTAGTAAGTGTAATAGAAACAAAGAGAGAGACAGAGAGAAGGAAAGAAGAAAAGAAACACTTCAAGCTTTAATTATGACAAAAAAAAAATCCAGGATCTAATTTGCAATTAGTAAGTTCACAATATGAGCAAATAGCCCTACATACTCAAACTTGAGTGATATAATACAGAGGGGAGTTTGCACATAATGTACAGGTTTATAATGTAATAACATCAGATGTAAAGATACAGCAACTTACATTTTAGTTTCACTATGTTTTACTTTGCCTTCCTCCAATGACACTTCATTTTCTGTCCTTTTCATTTCCTGTACAGAATTTGTTTTCTGTTTTATTACTTTACTCATTATTCAGCTGGTTTCTCTGTCCAGTGCTGGCAATTGATATGGCCTTTAGGTATCATGGTATAAAATAATTCTCTATTTTATTTATTATTTTAGGTTTTATAGATTTTAAATTAGAGTTGCTAACATGTAAAATTGATATGGGTTGGTGACATACCGAATGCCAATTCTGTTCTCTGAGATAGAACCAGGGATTCATTAAAATCTGGACACAGTTCAGATATGTCCAAAGCTCAGAATAGTGTATTCTTCTATTCTATGATAGTTACATTGTGCTTATGAGTCACAAAGTATTTACATGCAATATTCATTTGATTATTTACAATATCTTCCAGGTAGAGAATCTAAGGCTCCTACAAGGTACACAATGGACACACAGTTACTTAGCCAGCAGAGCCAGTTAGAGTTTAAAACTGTCTTCTGACTTCAAATCCTGTTCTTTCTGAAAAGGACTCATGGACAACAATGGGGGGGGGGGTGGATGTAAGGAGACTAAGTGATAATAGAAAATTACAATAAAAAATAAAAGCTTAATAAAATAAGCTATACTACTGTTGTCTTCTTGACTTGCTTATTCCCTGGCCCCTTTTTGTTATGCCCCCACAAGAGAGTTACTCTTGAGTGCTGTCTAACCACCTGTTCCTTTAAACTTTGATGCTGTATATAAGCTTCTTTTCATGCCTATGAAGAAACAGAGGAGTACAGGTCAAAGTCTAGATGCCTGTATGAGACACAAGGGCTCGATCAATGAACTCCTTATTAAAATATACTTCAGCATTTACTGAGTTTAGGTTGATTAGCATGAATAAAGAATCCTGTGTGGTGGTCATTGATGTTGTTCAAATATTTTTGTTCTCCTGAGAAATTTTTAGGGATATACTTCCTTGTCCTTGAAGTTAGGCATGGCCATCTAAATGTTTTCAACAATGACATGTGAACAAATCGGATGTGTGTCACTTCCAAAAGAAAGCTATAAAAATCAGTGTGTGATCTGCCTTGTTTTCTTGTGCTCTCCCTCCCCCCTTTTTTCTTTCTTTATTTTTTTAAAGATTTTATTTATTTTATCTTTAGAGGGGAAGGGAAGGAGAGAGGGAGAGAATTATCAATGTGTGGTTGCCTCTTGTGCATCCCCTGCTGGGAACTGGCCTGCAACCCAGGCATGTGCCCTGACTGGGAATTGAACCGTGATCCTTTGGTTCACAGGCCCGCACTCAATCCACTGAGCTACACAAGCCAGGGCTCGCTCTTTATTTTTTAAAGATTTTATTCATTTAATTTTAAACAGAGGAAAAGGGAGGGAGAAAGAGAGGGAGAGAAACATCAATGTGTGGTAGCCTCTCATGTAACCCCTACTGGGGACCTGGCCTGCAACCCAGGCGTGTGCCTTGACTGGGAATCAAACCAGTGACCCTTTGGTTCACAGGCAGTTGCTCAATCCACTGAGCCACACCAGTCAGGGCCCTCCTTTTTTCTTGTCTTGCCAATCTGGCCACATGAACATGTAGCCTCTCCTATATGAGTCTATATGCCTGTTTCCTGGCATAAGACAATGAACAGACGTCCCCAGCCCTATCCTGCAGATGCCAACCTACAATGAACAGGTAATCTGAGCAAATGTCTTAAACCTCCAAAATGCTGGAGTTGTCTGTTACCAAGCATAACTTAGCCTATCCTAATATACTTTTTAAATTTAACCTTCATTGTATTTTTCCATCACCATTTAGTCCCCTTATATCCTCCTCCCACAGGCAATCACCACATTGTCATCCATGTCCATGAGCCCTCTTTCCTTTTTGCTCAATCCCTCCAGGGTGGAACATAACCTTCCCCCACCAATAGCTGTCATCCTGTTCTCCATCTCTGAGTCTGTCCCCATTTTCCGTGTTAGTTTAGTTTGTTCATTAGAATGTTATTCCAATTCAGTAGTAACATCCAGTGGAGTAAACCAATGAAGTCTTTTTGAATCTGTGAAATTTTAGTATGGACTGGTTTTAATTAAGAATTTCTTCTTAATGTACTCACTTCAGCAGCACATATACAAAAATTAGAGTGATATAGAGATGATGAGCATGGCCCCTCCTCAAAGATGACATACAAATTTTTGAAGCATTCCATATTTTTGACAACACAGATGGATCTACAGGGCATTGTGGTAAGTGAAATAAGTCAGACAGAGAAAGACAAACAGCATGTAATTTTATTTATATGTGAAATCTTAAGAGCAAAATAAATGAATGAACAAAATAATAGAAACAGATTCATAGATACAGAGCAGACTGATGCTTACCAGAGCTGGAGGGGCAGCTGGAGGGGAGCTGAGTACAAACAGTGAAGGGATTAAGAAGTATAAATTGATAGTCACAAAATAGTCACAGAGATATAAAGTACAGAGTGGGGAATATAGTCAGTAATATTGTAATAATTATGTACAGTGCCAGGTGGGTACTTGAAATATTGAGGGGACCACTTTGTAAAGTATATGATTATCTAACCACTATGCTGTACAGTTGAAACTAATACAAAATAATATTGAATATAAACTGTAACTGAAAACTAAAAAGTGAAAATAAAAATATTTTTTTTAAAAAGGAGTTTTCCTTAAGTTTATTATTTAAACATGCAAAGGCTCATTGGCAGCCCATTGCTAATAAACTTTTCAATAAATGTGTCAGTCTATCACACTGAACAACAAACCAGTGGAAGAAACAATTTTATGGATAGCCATCTGTCTAAAGGGATCTAAGAGGGGGGATTAGGAATGTCTGCTCTGGGAAATTTCTACTTTTCCTGTCCTCCCCTAGTCTTAACTGCTTCCAAAGGTCGCAGTTTCAAGACCAATTCTTCCTGTTGAGTCAAGCTAGACAATTCTTCCTTTACAGACTTCAGACAAGGACTAATCTTGGCAAACTTTCTAAGATAGACAGAGGTTGAGACACACTCAATTATTGCACCTTGATTCTCATCCAGCCTAAGAAGTTGGGTACTTCATTTCACAGATTTCAGAGTCCTTTTGGGGTTTATTAGTCTCGACTAGCAGCCCCAGGCAAAAAAAGATGCCTGCAGTGAATAATTTGAGAATTCATTAATGGACTAAGCAATTTCCAGTTCTGTTCATGGCTACCACTCAGCTCCAGCCAGCTCAGGCCAAATCCTGTCCACACATGTGCTGGCAAGTTTTCCTATCAAAGCCATGAAAGCCGTCTGAGCACAGCTAAGGGTAGAGTTTAGCCCAAATCTGTGTTTTAACTTAATATCCGTATTACAATTCTCATCTGAAATTCACCCTCATGAGTCAGGTTTAAATTCCCAAATATGAAATTTGAGTAAACAAGAACTGGACACAGAGAGGTGCATTTATGTCTCCCAAGTCAGCATAAGCAAGGGTTCATCCAAACCCTGCCACAGTGGTTTCGCTCATCACCAACCAATATTGGGTCATCACATGTCTTAAAATCTCCATTTTTAGGTTTGAACATGTTTTTTTAATGCTAACTAACATCATTTAATCAGTGTATAAATTGTAATTATTACATTTTACATATATTTAAATATGGTTGTCAGTTTTTAAATAAGTACTAAGGAAAATTACATTAAACTATGATTACATTCAACAAGCCAAAAAATATCTCTATCAAAATTGTGATACAAATTCTAAAAACCTCAGGGATAGAATATTGCAGGAAAATGCAGAATGAAGATAATGGTAAGCAAACCCACAGGAATAACAAACTACCTTTCAGGCACACTATCCCTTTCTAAATCACTTGAGATATACTGTTTTCATACTCTGGGAGAAAGAAAAAAGACCAAACCACAGTCATCATTCCTTGCCAGGAAATAGCTGTGGAGATTGTCTTAGCTTATGGCTGCATCAGTTCTGCAATAGCTGGGTATGTGGGTGGCACACATCAGGTCTGCTAGTTCCCAAAGAGGACCCTGGGCCTCCTGAAGTGTTATAGGGCCTTCTGGCTCTGTGGGGAGATGGGGGCTGTTTTGGTCTGTGGCTCCTGTTTATGCATTGGGATGGGGCTGCATGTGGAATAGAGGTAGCACCTGAGAACACATGCCTGGCATCTGTGGAGACCACCAGTATGTAAACCATTTATGTGACAAGACTAATTCCAAAGGGAAGAGGAGTAACCATTTCCCTCCTTCATTTCCCACAGCTACAACCCTCCACACAGCTGCTACTCTGGGCTTGGGGGAGAGGAAAAACAGAAGAGAAGTGTAACACTCTGCAGTGGCTTGGCTGCTTACAAGTGAGCAGAGTGTAAGGAAAGCCACCAAATGAGGAGCCTAAGTTTGCTCTCCATGCACTCTGTACTGTTCTGCATGGGCCATTAAGCTGCTGAACTACCCCACCCAATACCACAAAGGCTGACTTCCTGTTCATACAAAATGCTCTGCAGTGCAGGACACTCTGCAGGGCAACTGTCCCTCCTGTGGTGACTCTGCAGTCGGCCTTGCAGTCACTGCTCCCCTCAACTGCCTAACCTGACAACACAAGGCCCTTGGTCAGCATGGCAGTGGGAGAGAGAGAGCAGGAGAGTCCCACAGCAATCATTGGGATTAGAAGTAATACCTGTCACTACTGTTTACGTTTCATTGGTCATTTATAGTCCCCTCTAGGTGATGTCTGACTTTAAAGGACGTGGGATTGCAGTCCCTGTAGATCTGAAAGTGGATATTGGTGCATATTAGAACCAGGTGCCCTTTTCTCTGAAGCCCTGAATTCAAGTTCTAGTTACATGTAGCCTCAGTTTTCTGAAAGGATTCACCTACGCATTCAGTGATGTCCAGTTGGTTATTCTTGCCTCTGGATCCAAGCCCCCTGCCAGCCCCACCAAGGGAAAGAGAGAGAGGAAGAAAGTACACAGAGTGTGTCTGCCCTGTGGTTCTGAAAGCAGAGATTCCCTAGAAGTCTATAAAGGCTAACTGTTTTAAGCAGTTCTGCCTCCTCTTGGCCCCAATAGCTAGTTATGCTTAGAAAGAAATACTGATTTATGTTTCTCTGGGCTTTGTCTTTATGCCTTTTGTTTTATGACAGACTTTTCTTATCTGGCTCCTGGGTAGATATTTTAGTGAAAAAAAGGAAGGGAAGAGGGAAGGAAGAATAGAAGGGAGGGAAAAGTGAACTTGTCGGATTATAAAGTTCTCTCAAAGACATCAGTGCATATGCTTTGCATAATGCAACGCATAATCTTCATTATAACCCTTAGAAGAACATATATGTTTATCCCCAAGTTACCAGTGAAAAACTAAAATGCAGAAGGATACATGAAGCAAATTTTGAGCAGAAGTAGAAATGTCTTACTCAGGGGCAGTTTCTATTTATTTCAGTGGAAATGAAAACCCAAATACAAGACCATGTTTTAACACATGCCTGGTCTCTTATGAATGTCAGACATTACTTGCCTTTTATCCCAATGGTTATTTTCATCTTTGACAACACGTAGATTAGCTTTGTCTAAGTGGTTGCTTTAAAATCCCTGGTCTCCTCACCTGCCTCCAATCCACTGAAACTAAACCTGGGGATACAAACTGTGCTTACCCTTATCTTCCATCATAAACAGAGCATCTCCGTGGGTATCCCAAGGTTTCTCTCCCAGCCCTCAATGCCAACTCATGGCCTATGGGCACCCAACTTGTCCTGCCTCACCTCCCCATGAATGGGGCTCTAGTTCAAACCAGCTCACTCGGGTGGTTTGTTTTATACCCTGAGCCACACCTTGGAGGTTACAGATAAGCATGAGAGAACTCCCTGAGGTCTATGGGCTCATGGACACAATGCTGAATGCTCCCTTCAGCCCAGAATTAAAAGCTAGGCTTTAAAACAGAAAAGCAAAGGCTTCGATTTGCCAAGCTACTTAGAAGAAAAAATGTAAATGCCAGCAGCCCTGGCTGCCAACAGGACTGCTGAAAGGTATTGGGGACTTGCAGAGGGAGGCAGCAGCGTCATGATCTCCTGGAGTCAGGGCCAAGGCCGGCCAAGAACTCTGAGAGAGGAAGGGAGGGAGCAGGAATGTGTCTCCCAACAGCTCATTTGAGAACAAGCAGTTGTTTTCTCCAAAGCCATCTGTGAGACTCTCAACTTAAGCCTGAGAAAGAAAAGGGCAAGACACAGAGACAGAAGTGAATTACTGGAAAAAGCAGGTATCTCTTTGGGAGCTGTGAGGGCAGCAGAAAGACTGTCTACTAGTCTGTTAGTCTTGGCAGCTGCACATCTGTGAATCTGGCCACAGTCAGGGTTTCTAAGGCCCTGCTTCTGGAAAACGTGGCAAGAGTTCAGCCTGAAATGTGGACTGTGGATGGCTCTGGCGTGATCTAAGTCAGAGGAAACTGTGAGTTCTCAACCTAGATCCCTCAACATGGAGTCCCTCACGTGACAGAGTGACTAGTTTGGTTGGCCCTTACTTGCAGACTGTCTTTAGGTCATGGAAGATTCTAGGGAAACATGTCTCAAATTAGACTGGAATCTCCCAAGAGATAGGTCCATCCAAGTTTTCTGTCCCTCTTAATTGCAGCTTTCATGGTCTGAAGTATAGGTGATTGATGAGAATGTCATCATTGAAAACTAAGATGCCTAGTGTACTGTTGGTGGGAGTGCAGACTGCTGCAGCCACTGTGGAAAACAGTATGGAGTTTCCTCAAGAAACTGGACATGGAGCTGCCTTTTGATCCAGTGATTTCACTGCTGGAATTACACCCTAAGAATACTGAATCACCAGTTCAAAAGAACCTATGCACCCCAATGTTCACAGCAGCATTATTTACAATAGTCAAGTGCTGGAAGCAACCTAAGTGCCCATCAGTAAATGAATGGATAAAAAAAACTGCAGGACATTTACACAATGGAATACTATGCAAGAGAAAGAAAGAAGGAACTCCTACCTTTTGTGACAGCATGGATGGAACTGGAGAGTATTGCATTAAGTGAAATAAGCCAGGCAGTGAAAGACAAATACCATATGATCTCACTTATAAGTGGAACCCAGTCAACAAAACAAACAAACAAATTGAAATAAAGTCTGTGGAAATAAACAAATTGACAGTGACCAGAGGTGAGGTGAGAGGGAGATAACAGGGGAAAGTAGGAGAAGGAGTGATTCAAGGAACGTGCACAGAGGACCCATGGACACGGACAATGTGGGAGCCAGGTGGGGTTTGGGGGTGGCAGGTCAGGGAAGAGCAATGAGGAGGAATGTGAGATAACTGTAATTGGACAGCAATAAAAAATAAAAAAAGATATTGCCTCTCAAAAAAAGAAAATTAAGAGGCATTTTGCCAAGTGCTCTTCTCACACAATAGAAGGCACAGAGCTTCCTCTCAGCTACTTAGAATTCTACAAAAAAAATATATCTTTCCTTCATGCCCATAGGATCTGTCTTGTTTAGGAATGTTTTTGGTTGCAAGTAGCAGAAAGTCTACCTTACAGCAGCTCAAAACAAATACAGATGTATTTTTCTCACATAACAAGATTTTGGATTTAGACAGCAGCTGGCATTGATTTAGGAGCTCAATGACATCAGGGCTAGCACCTCTGAGATTCTTTTACTTTTCCATCCTGCTGACTTCTTGCAGTATCACATCAGCAAAGAAATAATTGTGGTATATATATAGAGAGAAAGAAAGGATACTATTGAACCTTAAAAAGGAAAGAAATCTGCCCTTTGCAACAATGCAGGATAAACTTGGAGGACATTAAGCTAAATGAACCAAACCAGACACAGAAAGAAAAAATACTGCTTGATCTCACTTATATGTGGAATCTACCTAGAAACAGAGTGTAGGACCTTGGTTACCAGGGGCAGGGAGTGGGGGTTGATATTGGACAAAGGGTACAAAGTTGCACTTATGTAAGATGAGCAAGTCTAGAGACCTAATGTACAGCATGATGGCTATGGTCAATAATACTGTATTGTATACTGGAAAAACTTTTTAAAAATATTTTATTTATTTTATCTTTAGAGGGGAAGGGAAAGAGAGAGGGAGAGAAACATCAATGTATGGTTGCCTCTCATGCATCCCCTGCTGGGAACTGGCCTGCAACTCAGGCATGTGCCCTGACTCGGAATCGAACCGTGATCCTTCGGCTCGCAGGGCCACGCCCAATCCACTGAGCTACACCAGCCAGGGCTGTATACTGGAAATTTGCTATGAGGAATTTCATGAGCTCTGACACACAAAAATTATGGTTAACTATGTAGGAGACAGATGTTAATTAGCTTGACTATAGTAATCACTTCTCTATGTGTATGCATATCTAAACCTTACGTTGCATACCTTAAATATATACAATTTTTTTTAAATGACTGCTGCTTCATTGGGCATTATCTGCAAAGTAAGCACAAGGGCAAAGGGCAGTGTCCCTTGTGACAATCCCCATTTATCAGGATATCAGCTCCATAGAATCCCCATCAGCCCTCTGGGTGTGTCCCACCCATCAGATCTCTGTCACACAGCCTCACTGGGCATGAGGGGAGCCTAGGGAGGTGAGAATTTAGCTGGACTCTCTGCCAGCCTGAACAAAATCAGGGTTCTATCAACTACAAAGAAGAAATGGTCACAGGGGCGGCAACTTGCAGTGTCTGCCACACCCTGTTCATAGTACTGATCAAATTGTATTGAAATGTTTTGTCTCTGTCTCCCCTCCCATCAGAATTAATGGCACTTGGCAGACAGAGGCACCCAGTCATCCCTGTGTTCCTAGTAAGTACATGGCACACTGCCTGGCACAAAATATTTAATAAACATAACACAACACCCTCCCCCTACCCCATGCAGCAGAGTATCCTAAATCCAGACCTACATGTAGGAGCAAAAGCTTCTTCTTTTTTATTTTTCCCATGGTAGCTTCTATTTTTCCCTAGAAGGATAGTCAATTTTTCCTACAGGCATTCATTTAGATGATATACACGTAAGTTTTCTTCTAAAGTGCCAAAACTCATGCAATTCCTTTTTTTTCTATATTTTATTTATTTATTTTTAGAGAGTGGAGAAGGGAGGGAGGAAGAGAGGGAGAGAAACATTGCTGTGAGAGAGAAACATCAATCAGTTGCCTCTCACATGCACCCCAACCAAGATCGACCCTGCACCCCAGGCATGTGCTCTGACCAGAACTGAACTGGTGACTTTCACTTTGCAGTACAACACCCAACCAAGTGAGTCACACCGATCAGGGCAAAACTCATATAATTTCCATAACTGCAGATAAGAATTATAATGAGCAGAAGAACATATCAATTTAAATACTCAAGGTCATCTCAAATCTTGAAGAGTCCCATGTTTCTGTGACAGAGGAAGAATTTTGCTGTTAAATACTTGAACTAAAATCTAGGCAAATATGCTCCATGTCTTCATCATCTGATTCTTAATTTTTTAACATACTGCAAGACTCTCATTCAAATTTAATTATGTAGCAATAGCACCTGATTTTTGTAAAACTTTTTGTAAAAGTTTGATTTAAAAATTCCTAGATCAAATTCACTCGCTAATTTTCTATTATATTATTTATATTTTTCTTTGTTTGTCTTCTTTTCCTTCCACAATTTCCCAAAGATAATCCCCCCAAAAAAACTATTAATGCTAATGTTCAATTGGAGGCAAATTTACCCCAGCAAACTTTAGGTCTGTGAACATCTACAGTGTACGTCTGGTGTGTCGGATGGGCTCTGACAGCAGCCGGGGCACAGCCTGACCCCTGTTCACTCCGCAAGGCTCAGCGCCCCCAGCACTGCTATACTGAAGCCACTGAGCCACCACTCAGTGTTTTCACAAAACCGTAGTGCTGTGGACTTAACACCAATAACACACCATCCCTCTTGTCCTGATGGGCACAGATAGTATCCTGTATTAGAGTCCACATAATTCCAGAAAAATAAAGAGGAAGGCAAACTGATGGATCACAGAAGCACTTGACAGCAGACCATTCAAGTAATGCTGCCTAATTAAAAGTGGACCCCCAGGCTAACTGAGGCCAGTACATGATTCCTTTCATTAGTGGGTAGGCGACGACAAGAAGTAGGGGTGCTGCTCCAAGAGCTGTGCTGTGGTACTTCGGACACAGTGCCAGGGTCAGCTGTCCCCTGACAAAAAAGGACTGAAGAGTTGAAATGTCTATTGCTATTGGACTATTGGTGGCTCTTCCAACCTTTTTAATCGTAGTTTCAGCCCCACACGTCATTAATAGAATACCCCCCTCCACACATCAGAACAGCTCCAGGGCCACAGAGGGATAACGTGTACCAATCTGGAAAACAGCAGGGTTCTACTGCCAAACCAGCACCCCAGGCACACGACAGGCACAGCAGCCAGGTTCCAATGGGCTTCTCTAGTGGCATGAGGTGTAGGTGGGGCTGCAGAGGACAGCGTGCCAAGTCCATGACCCCTGTGGCCCACAGGCTGTGCAGATACCAGCACGGTCCCAGCCCCGCTGAGGGTGGCCGGTCCCCCATGCTGGTTGCACCAGCAGTGCAAGCCCCACAGCCACAACTAGAAACTTCGTTTAAAAAAACGAAAGTTACTGGGATGACATTAGTTAAAATTACATAGGCTTCAAGTATTCTTCGATTTTATGATACATCATCTGTATACTGCACTGTGTGTTTACCGTGCAAAGTAAAGTCACTTTCTGTCACCATATATGTCACCCAATTCTACTTCCCACCACCCCCCTACTGACTCTTCTTTCAAGTAGTAGCCACTTGGCTGAACATGAAGACTGGCTGAGCTACGTGTATGTGGCTTTGGACCACTAGATGAAGCAGGTTATGAATTTCTGCAAACTCAGATGAAAAATTGCAAACAAGGATGAAATGACTACATTTTGGCCACAAGTGACTATAGTTCTCTGGTCACCATCTCTCTCTCTCTCTCTCTCTCTCTCTCTCTCTCTCTCTCTCTCTCATTCATTAATAAAGTTCTGTGGCAACAGCTTGAAGTGCACTTCAGTGGGGAAACATGATATTTCAATCTTGACTTACCTAAAAGCCAATATTACACAGCTTATAGTCTATGAATGTGTCCAAATGGTATCAGTTGCATTGCTCATGGCAAATACAATACAGATGAGATTCTTCCTCAAGAAATCAGAACCTAATTCAATAAAACTTACTCATGCAATTCAAAAACAGTCTTCTTTGAGGATTTCACGATGCCCAGGGGCTGTGACACAAGCAGCACATCCAAGTAGTGTTCATGGCATGTGCACTCTCCTAAAACATTCGTTTCTGAAAGTATATACAAAATAGGGGTGGGGTTGAATGCAGTGAAAAACCTCAGATAAGTCACAGCAATCCAAAGCTGACTTTTAAGGAATTCGAGCTCAGCAAGATACACACGATAGACCTATAATCCTTTGGATGGTAGAACAAGAGAATTCTCCTTTATAACAAAAACAAACAACCAAACAAACAAAAAGACAAACAAATAACCATTCTGAGCTCCTCAGACACAAACAGAAACTACATTTTGTTAGGGAACACCGATCTGGGATTTAAAGTCCGAATGATAAGAATTATATGATCAAAACGAGAGAAAAGATTAACTAGGGCTGTCATAACTAGAATAATTTTATTCCTCATATTTTTCTAAAATAACAATTATATACTTCAATGGTGATTTTTTTTTATTGATACCAAATGGATTACTCAGGAACTTCTCATTCTGACTTACTGAAAATGAGTATAACAATTGTTCAAATAAAAGTACAGAGTTTACAATTGGAGAGACAGTGAGAAAGAATCAAAGAAAATCCTACTGCATGGGCCGAGAGTCTCTCATGAGATATCACCTGCAGTCCAGGACCTTAGCCCAGGCCCTCACGGGCTCACACTCCTGGGCCTGTGCCCAGGACCCCCAGTGCAATGGCATCTATTCCTCCACTTCATTGGAAATGTTTCTCAATGAACTCTAAACCAGAGGCAAATCCTGAAGTGCACTATGTGGGGAAAGAAGCCCAATATTAACTTGTCAGAGTCTCTGCAATCTGGACACCTTGGCTCTGGCCAGGGAATAGCAGGATTGTGGGCCGGGGGTGGAAGACCCTCCCTTGAGCTCTATCACTGCTTGCAAGTTAGAATCAATATCCTATAGAAGAAACAAAATGACTGGTTTGGGGTTTCAGCATCTATGCCTGCAAAGGCTACTAAAGAACACATTCATTACTCCAGAAAACATGGTGGGTTATGGGAACAGAGGACTACGATGCTGGCACCAATGCCTGAAGGTGGAGCACTTCCTGCCTACCCTTGGGAGGCCATCTCAGTCTAAAGGAAATCACTACAAGTGCAACAAGAAAAGGTATTGCAGCACTGCAGGAATGACAGAGCATCTGTGGGGAAAATGGACTTCTTAGTTTCTCCTGGATTTTTTGATGGAAAAGCATTGGTATCACAATCATTAAATTAGGGCATTAGGAAAGAATAACTGAAGACAGTTTTGTGTTGATACATGTAACAGAGGAATGTTCTTGTTTGCAGGAAGCTGTTTTTACTTGTCCATTTGTTGTTTTCAAATTAAAGGCTAACTTCTCTCTCCTGAACATGAGGGGAGATAGACAAGAAAAACAATTGACAATTATAATGAGGTATATACTGTTATATACTTTCATATAGCAAAAACTACCATAAATTAAAGAATAAAGGTGAATTAAATGTTATGATAAACTATAATACAAACCCTTCACATGACACACTCTCTACCTAGCCTTATGTGCACCAAATATCCCAGTCCTGCATCCTTTCTTCTGAGAATGCCAGCCCAATACAATCAGAAGAACTAAAGCGTTCGAAATGGAAACTCCCCATGCAGTGAAAGCCGAGAAAAGAAAACTGTGATGTGGACTTCAGAGGTCAGATTTCTCTTCTCTAACCTGAATCCAGTTGGGGTAATTCTAGCACTTCCACAGCTCCTATAGCACACAAGGAGGTTTGCATACGCGATCTCAGTGAAACAGTGTCGTTTCACTCTGAACAGTTTCTGCAGTGGGAAAATGTATTATAAGGCAGAACATGGCCTGTTCTTAAATAAGTTTTTTTTTTTTTTTTATTGATAGGTCAGCAAAAGCATGTGTGGGTACCTTAGGCCTAGGGTACAAGAAGCAGATCCTGAGACATGATTCTTTCGCAGGTGGAGAAGATAGGGAAGAGGAAGCATCCAAGCAGAGGTGGGATTTCAGGCAAATCAGGCTTCAGCCTAGTCCCTAAGAAGAATGCTGAAATCTAAATGCACTTCAGGGTTTGTCCCAATGAGAGGCACAGGGTTTGGACTCACATACTCCTGCACAAGTGTTCACTGGCCAAGGGTTTGGGGGAGTAGAGGGCTCAGGAAGCGTAAATCATGGGCATCGCCAGCTTTCTGCACAGGTGAGGCTGCAGATGAGAGCAGCAAGTGGGGGCAGGTGGAAGAAAGCCAGTGAGGGAGACTCACAGACACTAACCACAGAAGGGACTCCAGAGGGTCTGAGTTGGGTAATGACACATCCACTGGGAGTTTAGCCCTATGAAAAACAGACTTTGAAAAGACAAATATTAAGACTTTGAAATCCTACGCCAAACTTATTCAAGTATATGCAAAAATATGTGATAGCATGAGAGTGAAAAAGAGGAGGAGGAGAAGGACCACAATCCCAAATGAAGTCTTACTCTATGGATGTTAAAGGTGGCTTAAAACATAAAATTTTATTGAGGAAATCCTGGGGTTCTAGTAAAGTCAGCACAAAATTAATTTTGACTATTGCCGACTAGCCATGGACTTTTTGACTCTGGATAAGTCATTTCACATTGCTGAGTCACAAACACATAGAGTTCCACTAATAATTTACATTTATTTGTCCATTTATCCCAAGCCAGGTGCTAAGGGATTCACCTAAATGATATCACTCTGTATTGGATGTTAGTTTCCATATTTTATAGGTCACACATCTAGTGAAGGGCAGAGTCATGGTTCCAAACCAAATACGTGTGCCTCAAAATCTAAGCATTAAACTATTTCACAGCTGCTTCTAAGAGAGAGTCCATGTCATTCCTGGCTCTGGGTGCTTAACCTTATGCTCTGTTCACAAGGTGGCACATGTATAGAAAGAGGGACACAGAGTAAACCAAGACACTCAGAGACAGAGTACTGTCCCCACATTGCATAACTCCTGGGGCACTGGTCACCACCTGCATCCCCCACCCAGAGCTCTGCATGACTGGCATGTGCCCAGAGCCCTGAGGAAGAAAGTCTGGATGATTCCCCATGTCAATTTTTCATGATACATACTCAACTAAATGTTGGTAAGTTAGTTGCACAAAGTAGCTTAAACAAAGATGCCAGGAACTAGTGACATCAATAAATGCTATCTTTTTTTGAATTCAAAATGAGTTAAAGGTCTTTCTTTCCTGCTGCATGTTACTCAGAAGTGGCTGGCTATCTAAGTAAGTCTTAAGTTTCAAAGCCATAGTTTTCCCTAAATTGGGTTGTTATATCTCTCCAATAACAAAAGACTTCACACCAACATAAATATATACAACAGCTTAAAAGTTTGCACCATTTATGATGCAGGGAGGGGGTGCTTTTTCACCTCACACACCACATCGTGCAGGCAACTGAGCTATGTTTTAAGCTTCATCCATTCTTTGACCAAGATTACAGACCTGAAAAATAACACAACATTGGAGTTCTATAGAAGTGCCATCAGACAGAATTGACTTTATCAAAAAAGCTCAAAATACCCTGACATGAAGACCCACTCTACAACTTCTTGTACATATCTTCGCTACAGAAATTACCAAGTTATTATCTGTTTCCATGACTACATTAATGCCCCCCCTTGAAGTTCATGCTCCTTAAGAGCAAAGCCATAACTTAGGCTTCACCATGTCCCCGGGTCTTCAACCCAGTCTTGGTACATGACATCTTACTCACTACTAGGGAATGAATGAATGTGCAGGACTGAGTAGCACTGTGTGAGCGAGCACCGCCATCTCCTTGAGTAGTAGAAAGCAGGAGATCATGTGTAACAAATCAAGTCACACTGCTCTCCATGGATCCACCAAAGCTAACTCACCCTGTGGAAAGAGGTGCTTTATCAGAAATCTTAAAATGGCCCTTACTGGTGTGACTCAGTGGATTGAGTGTGGGCCTATGCACCAAAAGGTTGCTGGTTTGATTCCCAGTCAGGGCACATGCCTGGGTTGTGGGCCAGGGCCCTAGTTGTTTGTGGGTGAGAGGTAACCACACACTGATGTTTCTCCCCCTCTCTTTCTCCTGCCTTTACCCTAGCTCTAAAAAATAAATAATAAAATAAAATATTTAAAAAAATAAAAAAACATGGATTTAAAAAAAAGAAATCTTAAAATGTCAAGCCATGTTTATTATATTGGGTAGGACCAGAAGTGTGTACTTTTAGAGTACAGGCTGTCCTTATTCAAACACAGAATAGATATTCATTTATATGATATGGTTTTCTGATTCCATATATCCTCCAGTAAATTCTCTCTCACCCACTCACTTGCCTCAAGATATACTCTCAAAGTTTTATTTCTTTAGCAAAGGGTTGAGGTTAAAATGTAAATCCCTACAGAATAAGTAACATTTATATTGTAGTTAGCAATCATTTACACTTTAGTGTGAATAAAAGCTGCCAGAGTAAAATCTTTATTAAAAGTCACTGAGGAAGTGAAGGTATTAAAAAGTAAAATTAAAAAAGCACAGAGCTTTTCTAAAGGCACAAGTCACCTCTTCACTGACTTGCCTTGGGTTGGCCTTGACCTCACCCAGGTGGTCTTTCCTGCATTCACCTGTGGGCAGCAGGACCAAACCCCTCTCAGACGTAGGAACTCACACACAATACAGCCTTCAACAGATCTTTCAATGAGCACAACACATAGGCTGCTGTTGCCTCCTCCTCAGTCTGGGGAATCACCGAACATCATCAGATTCTAAAGAATGACTTAGCAAACCATAATGTCACAGAACATAGACCACAGACGCATGGCCCAGTCACAGCTCCACAGTCCTCAGTTGTGAGTCATGAAGGCAGTTAAGTCACAAACCTGAGCAAGTTATATAATCATCTTGGAGCCTGTAAATCGTATGATAGGAGATTGCCACCAATTAGCTGTGTAAACTTTAAGGATTTTGATTTCAAAAATGTTAAAAAAAAAAATGAAGAGGCAAGAGATGTTGTCATATTGTATAATCAAATAAAAATGGGAAATTCTGCATTAAAACAAAGTTAATTCTTTTTTTCATTTTAGGGCTCCTCGGGGAATATAATATGTTAATATACACTGTGAATCTCCAGGAAGAGAAATAAGATTCCATGTTTCCCAAATGTATTTTATCTTGGAACCCTATTTTCAAATATCATTTCTCAGAACTAATATTCTGCTGGACACTATTTAGGAATTACTAGACTAAAAAACTCTCAAGTCCCTGCCAAGTGGTAATATTCTGAAATTTTATCCTATTACTCTCTTTTTCTTTCCTCTAATCTGAGCAAAGACCTCCACTTAAGATTCTACACATCCAAGCTCTCTGCAATCTTCAAAATATCAAATAATTGCTAGTTACAGTAACACAGAACCAGGGCCTGGGGGAGGGGGATAGCCTTCTGTCATCACGCTTCCTTTCGAAGAAACCCTGAGAGCCTGGAGAACAGTCTCCACCAGAAAATCTCTGAGAACTCTGACCTCTGAGCTTGTTACATATATATAGGTATGCTTGATGATGACACACTTAGAAAATAAATTCTATGATTCTGGCACCATTTTGTTTAAGAAAATAATGAAATCCTTTGTTTTGTGTTAATGGTGTTGTAACTAATTAAGGGGGAAATTAGCTGTCAGGTTACATGAAATGATGAGGCCTGTTTCTGCCGACATCTTCTTTGCTTCCATGAAAAGCAAGCTGATGGTCTGCTGCCTGTGTGGTGTTCAGCTTAGCCTCTGCCGACTGGGACTCATTAGCTAAGGGTTACAAATATGTAACCAATGCTTTTTCCAGATACTGCACTGCAAAGCAAGCACCACGGTGTCCATCCCCTGCCTCTAAGGCCTGGGTCTGAGCCACTCAAGATGCTCCCTCCAGCTCTTCCCTGAGCCTGGGATTTTCATTAGATGGAGGTTGTCGTATCCAAGCAAGTGCTGCTGGTCTAGAAATGTTGCCCCTTTTTTCTTGGAGAGATGGAAAGGAAGATGAACATGCTAATAAACAGCTATCTTTTAATTTCTTAATTTTAATGGGCAACTTTTTGTTCTACTTTTATTTTTCCTAAGGCTAAATCAATATGTAGTCTAACCAGCTTTGGGAATTGGATAGATATTGCAAAAGTTTGTCCTCTTAATGGGAGTTTGTCACATTAGGTGATTTGAGACATTTATCACAAGCAGAATTAACCAGAAGAGCCCCAAAACTGCTGATGTCCTGTGGGGCCCAGGATAACACAATGTCACATCAGACATCAGAAACCTGAATGAACATAAAAAACCACATGCAGCCCAAGAGCATGGTCTAATTTTCACCACTCTGGAACAAGGCAATGGGCAGTCTCAAAGCCAGGTTGAATAAGGGAGCCTCACAGCATGTGGGACACCCTCCTTGCCTCTTCCTACTGAGCCCTCGGATACTCTCCTATAGGTCAGAGAGCAACAGCAGATACACTATCTTTTGACAGCTGCTGTTAACATCTATAAGTATTCCCTACCTCACATTTACCTATCAGGTTAAATCACTCCCTTGAAAAGGACTGAGAAAGAAGGCCCATGTCTAAGGAACACAACTGTGGGAAGTAAGATGGGGTCTTTACAGGCAGGATCTGGCTGACACAGAATGGAAGGCACAAGGATTGTTCCAGGACATCCATATTCCATAGAACCTGGCCAACCAACGCAGGAGAGGAAGGGTTAGATAAGAGTGTCAAAGAATTCCGAAAAGCAGCTCAGAAGAATAAAGGAGGAACAACAGTTGCAATGGGGTAGGTCTCAGAAGAGGTCCCTGGAAAATAGGGTAACCACCCTAAAGGGTGACAATGTAGCAGAAGGTGCAAGACAATGTGACTCTGAGTGAGAACATGATCCAGCAGAGTCACTTGTGACTTGTGACATAGTGGTGGGGAGCATAGGGACAGATCATACAGTACCTTCATAAGCTGCAGGGGCTGGATGCCCAATCCTGGATGAACAGATGCCTGTGCTTTTGTCCTGACTAAAGATGGCAGTTAAAAGAGGGTCGAAGACACTAGGGAGCTGATAACAGTTGCAGACACTGAAGTATCAGTGAAAAAGCTGAACACTTCCACTGTCTTCCTGTGCATGGGGGGTTTTGGGAGGGACTTTTTATTTATATATATTTTTATTTTTTACAGGTTTTTAAAATTTTTATTTTATTGATTATGCTATTACAGTTGTCCTGATTTTTCTCCTTTGCCTCCCTCCATGCAGCACCCCCACTCCCTAGGTAATTCCTCCACCATTGTTTATGTCCATGGGTCATGCATGTAAGTTCTTTGGTTAATTCTTAGTTTGATTTTATATTCAATTGTTGATAGATATATATTTATTGACATTTTATTGTTCATAGTTTTGATCTTCTTTTTCTTAAATAAGTCCCTTTAATATTTCATATAATAATGGTTTGGTGATAATAAACTCTAGTTTTTCCTTATCTGGGAAGCTCTTTATCTGCCCTTGAATTCTAAATGATATCTTTGCTGGGGTAGAGCAATCTTCGCTATAGGTCCCTGCTTGTCATGACTTTGAATATTTCTTGCCAATCTCTTCTAGTCTGCAATGTTTCTTTTGAGAGATCGGCTGGCAGTCTTATGGGAACTCCTCTGTAAGTAACTAACTGTTTTTCTCTTGTTGTGTTTAAGATTCTCTCTTTATCTTTAAACTTTGGCATTTTAAGTATGGCGTATTTTGGTGTGGACTTTGTTGTATTTATCTTGTTTTGGACTCTCTGTGCTTCCTGGACTTACATGTCTATTTCCTTCACCAAATTAAGGAAGTTTTCTTTCATTATTTTTTGAATAGATTTCCAATTTATTGCTTTTCCTCTTCTCCTTCTAGCACCCCTATGATGCAATTGTTGGACCTCTTGAAATTGTCCCAGAGGCTGCTTAAACTATACTCATTTTTTTCAGATTCTTTTTTCTTCTGGTTGTTCTGTTTGGTTGTTTTTTGGTTCCTTATGTTCCATATCATTGATTTGATTCTTGGCATCTATTCACTCTACTTTTATTTCCATGTAAATTGTTTTTTATTTCAATTAGTGTATCCTTTGTTTCTGATTGATCTTTTTATGCTGCTGAGATCCTCACTAAGCTCTTTGAACATCCTTATAGTCAGTGTTTTGAGCTCTACATCTGATAGATTACTTATCTCCATTTTGTTTAGCTCTTTTTCTGGAGTTTTGATCAGTTCTTTCATTTGGATCATGTTTCTTTGTCTCCTCATTTTGGCAGCCTCCCTCTGTTTGTTCTATGTATCAGGTAGAGCCACTTTGACTCTGTGTCTTTGTAGTGTGTGGAATGTAGTAGGTGTCCTATAGGGTCCAGTAGCACAGTGTCCCCTATCAGCCAAGCTAAGTACTTGAAATGCACCCTTCATGTGGGCTGAGAACACCCTCTCCTTGTAGTTCAGCCTAGGTTGCTGTTGGCAAGTCAATGGAAGTGATTTACCCAGGCCAGTCAGCTGCAAGGATTGGCTATGACCACTTACCACTAACATCTGCCCTCTGTGGATGATCAGCTATGTAGAGGCAGGGTGGTAGTGCTCCATCATGGTCTGTAGCTATCCACTGGGTATGCTGGCCCTTAGATTTTCCTGATAGTGCAGGCCAAGGTCAACCCCTAAATGTATTTTGCCTGATGCCACCCTGACTGAGCTATAAAGCAATCTGACATGGTTGCCACTTGTGCTGGGCTTGGGGATTTCCAGACAAAGCCAAGCTGTGAATCTAGGCTGGCTGCTGCTAGTTCTGGGTGCAGGGCTCACTGAGGCCAGCTGTTCTTTGTTTGAGAGGATTTAAGAAGTTTTGAAGCATGAGCCAAGACCAGCCATTCATATGGAAAAGAAGTTTGTGTGGGCCCAGTAAGTTGGGTGGGGTGGAGTCTCTGGGTATCTCCATGGTGGGTCAAACAGGGTTAGCCAGGCTGATGGATTCTCAGATATGGCACCAGCCTGCCAGCTCCATGGCTCTGCCCAGGGTGGGCTCAAAAAAGCAACAATGGCCTCTGCTTACCCTGATACCAGACACTCTAGTCTCTCCCAGTATGCCACTGGTGCCCTTCAAGCTGCCACCTTAGCACTGTAGCTCAGAGGGATTGAGTCTGAGTAGGGTGAGTCTATGTGTTGGTTCTTTAAGGGGAACTGCTTGGGGCTTCAGAAGTTTCTTTCACCAGCTCAATCCCGCTGTTTTTTGCGACCAGAAGTTGTGGAGACTTATGTTATTGATACTGGAACCCTGGGCTGGGGATCTTGTGTGGGGTTGGAATTCCTCACTGTTGAGGTATCCCTCCCAAATTTTTATCCACCACACGTGGGTGTGGGACCAGCCCATTCTGCATCTGTGTCCTGCTAGCAGTTTGGATGGATGTGGTTTCTTCAATTCTGTAGTTGTCAGACTTCCATTCATTTCTATCTCTGATCATTCTGAGTGATGGTTGTTCTATATTTTAGCTGTAATTTTGATATAGTTGTGTGAAGATGCAAGCCAAGTCTGCCTATGCTGCCACCTTGACCAGAAGTCTCAAGGAGGGTCTTTTTAAAGTGATGGGAAGGCTCTGGCTCTCTCCCTCACTCTGCAGGTATGTGCTGTGCGTATGGGGCCTCTCTTGGTTTGGTGCTTGGTACAGAGAAGTCACTCTCTTGCTTTGGAACTTGATGTAAGCTCTCTCTCTCTCTCTGAGCTCTTGGCATTTGGACATTCTTGGCATCCAGCTCTGTTTCCCACGTGCATGGGAGTGCTCGTGGACCAGGAGATGCCTAGCCCACCAGGAGCTTAGACCCCACAGAGG
Source organism: Anoura caudifer (assembly GCA_004027475.1). Classification (NCBI taxonomy): domain Eukaryota; kingdom Metazoa; phylum Chordata; class Mammalia; order Chiroptera; family Phyllostomidae; genus Anoura; species Anoura caudifer. Next base: position 171,063 of record PVKU01001496.1, on the reverse strand, counting down.
ATGGGATCCCACTCCCAGGGGAAAGTCCCATGCTTGGACATGTGTCTCCCTGGGCTTGAACTTCAGAGACACTGTGAATCAGTGCAGCACGGCACATGGGTCCTGGACTGCTACATGGAGGCTGAGAGCAGCATACCCCAGATCCTGAAAGGGGAGACTGCTGCAAGAAGACGGTGACTCTGAAACTGTAAGTGCACATTTCAGAGGGGATGGAGATCTGTTTGCATGACTGGCTTAAGGACAGATAAGAAAAATGGGGAATTTCTGGGCATGGTTTTGGCTTGTAGACTTTGGGGGAGCAAGAGAAGCTCTGGGTCTTGTGGGAGAAAAAGGCCCAGAGCAGGAGTGCTCCCACCTCCCCCACAAGGTTGGAACACTGTTAATAAAAACCTGTTTCCTTCAACACAAATCATTGGGTGTTATATAAGGGTGCCAGGCGGCCAGAGCCCAGTTTACATGGTTCCATGGCAGCCAGCCAGCTTCACAAACATCTGCACATTGCATCATGCACCATTGCCCCCCAAAAGTCTTTTTCAGTCCCCACCATGCCCTGCTTTTCCCACCTCCACCTACTCCCCATCCCTTTCCCTCTGGCTATCTGTACCTGATATATATGTGTGTGTGTGTATATATATATGTGTGTGTGTGTGTGTATATGTATATGTATATGTATATATGTATATATATGTGTATATATATGAATGAAACAAAACACACACACATATATATTTGTCTTAATTTCTTCACCTTATTTCATCCAGCCTCTAAAACCCCTCTATACATAAAAAGAGAAAGAAAATGTATATAACCATCCTCCCCAAAAAGTGCCCCAGAGAAATGCACATACTCTCTCAGCAAGCCCTGCCCAGGCCTTCATACCTGCTCTCATGAGAGCTTTCTCTAGTCAAATAAGAAGTTATTCACACCCTCAAAATAAGAAAAAAAGAAAGAAAACAGTGATCCTAAATCACTGTAAATATGTAATTCTTCCATGTACCCGGGAGACAACAATGGCATGATTTTAGAGGGACACAAAAATACATGTTTTCTCATCAACCAGAGGTCCCATACTCTAGAGCTTCAGCCACTTCAAGTAGAAATTCATGCCCCAGGGATGGCGACTGAGTGGGTCCCCAAAGAGAGAGGAAGGGCAGTATAAACAGGACTAACCTCCTGCATTTGGCTAAGAGAGAGGAAGGAAAATAAACAACTGAGCCGAGCAGCCTTGTTTTCCTCCAGCTGAGGCTACTTTCTCAAATATGACCCACTCATACTCAGTAGTAAGCACTCCAAACCTTGGCAGCTCTGTAGTTTTGCCACAATCTTTATTCTTGAGAAGCCAAGAGTAGCAGAAAATCTAACTGCAAGTTTTCTTTTTTGAGAGAGAGCCTTGAAGTCCCTCCACAGAAAATTTCTATGGACAAACTAGGTAGAGTTGAGACTAGGTGTTTAGAAAAATCAGACTTCCCTACATCCAGGATATTCCACTATAATTACAGTTAAATTTCAATAAATAAATACATAAAATAAATCAAGAGTCTTTTCTACTGGAAGAACAGATACTTTGAAGGAAACCAAACACATGACCTTAGGGGAAAACCCTACAGCTACTTAAATAAGCCCCATTTTAATGAACCACAGCACAGCTGATCATTGATATATCCTCACAACTGCATACTTATACTCCTGTCTGCTAGTGGAATAGGTGGCTGGGCTTTTGTTCTGCTTTATCCAAGTGGAATGCATTTCTCCAGAAGCACAGCGCATCTGAGACCTGGGTCTGGACCGTACCCAAGGAATGTAAGATCAGAGAGTGTCTGAAGTTACTAGATAATGGCCAACAGGCAATGAAGCTTTTTGATTCTGTAAAATAAAGAACTGGACTAGATGAATTCTAAGCCTTCCAGCTTGAACATTCTGTGATTCTATGATTCCACCCACATTCCATTTTCATTGACAAACAAGGAAAATCTGATCTCGACTGGTGGTTTTGAAACTTCACGTTTCCATGAAACACCAAGAAAATGTGGTCATACCAGACATATTTAATTTGCGTGTATTTCATCATTGCTGAGCTTTTCCCAGATGCTAAACTGAAGCTAGGATTGAAGAGCATTTGGAAGAAAATCACAGAGAGGTTCTGGCTGTTGGGTTTGTGTTGTATTAATCTGTGAGAAAAACAGTGAAGATTCTGAGACATTCTTAACAGGTGACTATACTCCTGAGGGCTACAATGAGATCTACACCAGAAAACTCTCTGAAGAGAGAAGTCCTTGAGGGAAGAGCTTGGAAAGAGAGCTCAGAATGGCCAGTCTGGAAGTTTCATCCAGCTATTATTAGTGATATTTTTGGGTAAGGCTAGCCATATGTTAGGAAAAATTAAATAGGTTTTTTAAAAAATAAAATATATTTGGATAATAAGAACAAGGAAGTTATATACCTACTTTTTAAAATTAAGTTTTCATTTATATCTAGAAAATTCACCCTTTGTAGTGGAAAGTTCTGTGAGTTGACAAACACATATGATCATGTGTAACTGTTATGGGAGAAATTCAGTTTTTCTTGCTGGCGCAGTAAAGAATTACAGATCAGCTAGTATATTTAGCCTACAAGCAGGGTTTATTGGTGATATGTTCTCATGGAAAAGAATGGGCCTTGCTGAGGCAGGGGAGAAAGCCATAGGTTCAGGGAAAAAGCAAGGTAAGGACAGTAAATGCAGGGGTGGCCCAATGGACCCAGGTCCTTTGTTCTGAGGACGTATACAGTTCGCAGGATGGGGATAAAGAAGTTACAAATTGATTGACAGGTAAAGGTGGTGCCAGCTTTCCCAGGGATACGTGACTACCCAAGGTTAGGAGTCTGTTAGTCGGAATCCTTTTCTTGTTTCAGACCACATTTATTCATCTTGTTGTAAAACAGATATGTGACAGGAGGCAGTTAAAGTTGAGGCAGTTAGCCAAAGTTATTTATGGTCTCTTTCCGTAAGCATTAGGGATTCCCTTGTAAAACAGATAGTGACCAGAGGTAAGCAATTAACCAAAGTTGTTTTGTGGGCTTCTTCTTTGGGCACTATGGACTCCCCTCTTCTTTCCCTTTCCAGGCCTTGGGATGAATACACAGTTTCAAGGGCTTTCTTTCCCAGACAGTGAAAAGGATACTCAGAATTTCAAGGGCTTCCCTCCTCCCGTGCTAACACAGTGTTTCTTGTGATGTTGGAGCACCTGGCAATATTATTGGACCAGGCTCAGGACTGCTGAGTTAGTGGGTAAGACATGTCTCCCTCCTCCTCCCTGCCTTGGTTTACTATCTATCCTACCTAACATAACTACCACCACAGTCAAGTTACAGAACAGTTCCATCATCCAAAAAAGTTCTCCCACACCTCTTTGTAGTCAATCCCTCCCTCTTTGCCCAGCCATTGGCAACCACCGACCTGTTCTCTCTTTATGATTTTGCCTTGGAAAGAATGTCACCTACTTGGAATTATATAGTAGTCAGCCTTTTGAACCTGGTTTTGTTCACTAGCACAATACACCTGAGATTTATCCATGTTTTTACATGTATCAATAGTTTGTCCTTTTTTATTGCTGTGTAGTATTCCATTGTGTGGTTAGATCAGAGCTGAGAGCCAGTAGGTTGTTTTCAATTTTTGACAATTTGAAAGAGCCTCTATAAATATCCCTGTACAGGTTTTTTTGTGGATGTAAGTTTTCATTTCTTCAATTACGTAGGGAGTGAAAGTGCTAGGTTTGTATGCTAAGCGTACATTTAACTTCATAAGAAACTGCCAAACTGTCTTTCCAGGGGGCTGAACCACTTGGCATTTTGACCAGAATGTACTAGAATTCAAGTTTCCCAACACTCTTGCCCATATTTGACACAGCCAGTTTTTTCTTTAGGCACTTCTAATAAATATGCGGTGGTATCTACTGTAGTTTCAATTTGCATTTCCTTGCTGACTTATGCTGTTGAACATCATTTCATATGCTTATTTGCCACCCATAGATTTATTTGGTGAAGTGATATTCAGATCTTTTGCCCAGTTGTATTGGGTTGTTTATTTTAGTATTGCATTTTCAGTGTTCTTTTATGTTCTGAATGTACCATTTATCAGATACGTGATTTGAAAATATTTTTCCCACCTTATCTTTTCATTCTCCCAATAGAGATTTTTGAAGCACTATAAACCTGCTTTAGAAGCCCACAAGTCAGGACTGACAGATAATGGAGGGACGGTGAAAGCTCACACTTCTTATTTGAGCTCCATCTTTTTCGTTGAAAGTGTTCTCCAGGATAAATATTGCACTATAAACACTATCAAGAGGAGACTAAAACCTAAACATATGAATAAATTTGAACAGTAGATCTTATTCTCTAAACAAGAACCTAGAATTCTGTCAGAGGGAAATCACATCTCCTGAGGCTAAGAGAAATACAAGTGTCAGGTGTGCCAGTGAGGAAATGGGGAGACTAGCAGAGGAGTTAGACCATCGCAGGCCCACCGCATGCCTTAGTTCCAGGAAAGACAAGGGGATGAAAATAGCATACGCCAAAAGACAGTGAACAAGGCTCCCAAACAGGAAAATACTGTGAGGACAGAGACAGTTAACAGTTTCTACTAGGAGTTAGCATGGGTTTATTAAATGGTCACATGAGATTAATTTACTTTTCCTACTCTGGCAGAGGAAGAAAATGTAGTGAATATAGAACATGTGATGTCTGCACTTTGCAAAGTCCTTTTAAATAGCTCAGTTGATAATATGAAAGGGGGTGAGAGGATTATTTAGTCAGTCGCATTTGTAATATTTGAAGAAATACATGCAATGGGTATTCACCCACGGGTCAGTGTAATCTAGACAGAGACTACCCTTATTCTCTCATACAAAATAATTTTATCAATAATCATGTAAAAATATAGAAGGTAGGTATGTTAAATTTGCAGAAAGCTAGAAATGATTTTAGGTCATAAATGATTATGAAGATTTAGAATTCAATAAAACTAAATGCATCTTTTCAAGTCACAATGAATGTAATGAGTTTTTTTTCATTTATTTTTATTTTTTAAATTTTATTTTAATTGTTGTTCTTATACAGTAGCAGCACAATTTACAATAAGATGAGTTTTAAAGGAGATGAATTTAAAGTCTTGCACTGAAGTCCGAAAACCATTTTGAGTCTGGGTGATAAAAGGTAGGGGGCTCAGCACAAAGAAGGGAGAACATGGCTTATGGCTTAAGTCAATGGTAAGCCTGATGTGAAGCAACAATGAAGTATGATGTCCAAACTTCCTAGCATGCAATCTTGGTGTATATTGGTGAAAGTTCATCATTTTAGAAGGAGGAAGGATGACAGTTCTATTTGGACACACTGGAGTTTGTGTCCAGTTACTCTCCAGGGCTACAAACTGGAGCATGTTCTGAGAGCAGTAGTTAGCCACATAACATAAGCAACAGCCAAGAAAACAGGGAAGAATGGGCCTGTGAAGAAAGAAAAGAAGACTTTGGGTGCTTATAAAGTAGTTGCTGACACAAAATAACTCATACCAATGGATTTAAAACTCCAAGTTAACTCCAGAACTAAGACTAAGGGGAAAAAAGTCTTGGGAGCAGAAAATTTCTGAATAGCTACTCAAATATAAAGTGCATTGTTTTTGGAAGTTAGTAAATTTTGTTTCTTAGGAGGAGGTCAAAAATAAGCCAAATTATTTCTTGGAGAGGTTGTATGTAAAAGAGATTTTTAAATGCAATGAGCAAATAAATTAAAATAACCATGGAGGTCTTATTCAACCAAATGAGTATCTGTTTTCATGATCATATGGCACTTGTTTGAAGTCTCACTTTTCTGCAACTTAGGAGAAAAAAGAAAAATTAACAAATATGTAGAATAAAATGGGACCTATAGTTCCAAAAGAATATTTGGAATGAATTTGGAAATGTGTCCAAGAAGTTGCATTTGGGCAGCTTGGGTTGTTTTTGAATTTTTTGCCAAAGAAAAAAATTAGATATTAAAATTTTATGAGTTGCAGAGATATTAAATTTTTACATTTTTTTCAGCTTGGTATTCATAAAAATCATAAGCAACTGATATAAAAATAATAAACAAATACAATGTTAAATAAAGCAAAATTTCTTCATTAGCTATAGTGGGAAACAACTAGAGTTTTGTCAAAATTACAGAAGAGAAAATAAATGTGTGGAAGGGGAAAAAAAGGAGTGTATTTTGTAGCTGGACTCAATGTTGACCAATGTAGTAGTAATAATTATCCAGAATAATCAGTGGGGAATATAAGATGAACAAGAATTTTCTCAATAGGTTGCATATAATATAAGATAATAAACTGAAATAACAGGAAATTTTATAGGGATACAGCTGAGCAATGGAAACCTGCTTGGTAGGAAAACTGAAAACCACCGAAATCTTTTCAACACAATTAATAACATGCTTGCTCTGAAAAAGGATCAGCACTAAATACTGATAGGAAATTATCCCAGAATCAATTTGCTGTAGGTTCATAGAGTTCAATTGGTTAAATGGCTAAAAACAATTTAGAAGCTGAAAAGTTCACATGTTCTCAGGACAGAAAGCAACAGTACCAGGCACAAAGAGAAGATAATAATGAATTGAACTAAAATTTTCCAGACTTTCTCTATGATTCTTGGCAAAACAATGAATATCTTTTAGCATGATAGCATGTTGTGTGATATGTAACTCACACATATACACATATACAACATAGGTGTATATATACATGTGTATATAAAACTTTTTTCTGTCCTTCCCTTTTACCCTCATCAATGAAGTCTACACTGAAAATAAAAGTGTAGAATTTGAGCATATATACGTAGGTTTCACATAATAGGATTTATTCATGAGTTTTTAAAGTATAAATAATACATGACTAGGATTGTAGTCATACAAGCTCTGTCTTTACAGCTCAACTAAATCTCTAAAATTCCTTTGAGGGGAATTTTGTGGTTTTTGGTTGTAATCAGAGTCAGTCTGAAACCCAGGCAGAGGAGGTGGTTGGCATTTCTTTGCATGCTTTGGGAGGACATTTGGTAAAAAGTTGACCTTTGTACAACATGGGTTTGAACTGCATGAGTCTACTTAATGATTGCAAATTGTTAAAAATAAATATATAGTCGGCCATCCATATCCCTGGGTTTTGCATCCACAGATTCCACCAATCTCAGATCAAAAACATTATTTTCCATCCACAGTTGGGAATCTGTAGATACAGAAGACCAACTGTATACATTGTTCTATACCATTTTATGTAAGGGACTTGAACATCCATGGATTGTGGTATCTGCAGGGGTGTCCTGGAACCAACCCACCACAGATACAGAGGGACAGCTGTAGTTAAGGTTGTGAAAAATCAAAAGTTATACCTGGATTTTCAACTGTGCAGGACTGGCACCCCTAACTCCCACATAGTTCAAGGGCCAACTGTATCTCTACCATCCAAGTGTCTTTATATCAGAAATGTTATCATTCTTTTTGCTTAAGCATAGTCTTCTTTCTACAAATTTCTTTAACGCTGGGGTTCCTGGTGAGAGACAAACCATTCACTTTAAAAGTTAAATGCTAATGAGTGTGTCAATCTGTTTCCCACCCAGCAAGGGTACAGAAGAATGGGAAAACCTCAGATATACATCACAATGGTCAAAGGGAAGAGGATAAGGGATCAAGGAAGGTTGGGTAAAAGGTGAAGTCACTAGAAAACATCTCTGACAAATTCTACTTTTTCCACCACTTTTATTCCAGCAGACCCTGGCTTTCATAATGACCATTCCCAAGTCATCTAACACAGTGCAGCTGATTTTACCTTAGTGATGAGCAAAATAAGTTTTTAAAAATCCATTAAAAACAGCTTGATCTCCTCATTTCAGTTTGTCTTAAGGAGAACTCTAAAGAAACTCCTTCCTGTTGAGCAATCCATTTGTTTTTTTTAAAGAAAATCTCCCAAATTGCTGATTCATTAGAGTATCTGTTACTATAGAAGTGACTCTATATGGTTTGTATAAGTGTCTAACAAATACCACCTCCTCCATGAAGCCTCTGATTCTCCAACTTTCTCCTTATTCATCACTTTTCATGCTCCTCTAGGGCTTTGTAAGCCTTTAGCATTTCCTTTACTCTAATGAATCATTCAAATCCATCACCCCAAATAGATGGCAAACTCTTGTACATTCTCAGGATCTAGCCAATACTCAGCATGATGATGCCTTTGATAACACTCTGATGTAGGAATGACTAAATACCAAAACCAAAGTATTTGTTACATTGTAAGTGTATGTTCCTTAACTACCTCCTTAGATGATGAGCTTCAGCGAGCAAATGTCCTATAATTTCATTATAGGACAAGGCTTTCTAGAAGCAAAACTTTCTCAAAGTATTGCCTTTGTGTTATATGGAATTATTTTTCCCTTATAACTTAGAAAACTTAAAATCCCTACTTAAACCTTAATAAATAGTAGGTGGTGATCCTACCCTACCAGGAAGATTAGATTAGATGATTTATTTGGAATTTTCCCTTTTCACAGAACCACTTCAGAAGCACTAACAAATAAATATTATACTAACTGGCAATTCAGGCAGCAGTTATAATGTCTTCTTTGTCATCACCGCCTTCATTTCATTTTTGTGAAAATATCAATGTGTTTGGGGAGGTCCTGGGGAAATGAGCCAAACCTATTTAGTCAGAACAACTCAATCCTCCTTTCTTTTGAATCCACATCCTCTTAGTCTGTGGACCAACATAGAAAACATTTCCCTCCTGCAAAGGAGCCTGCCAGTTGCCAAGCCAAACAGCAGGCACAAAAGCAAATGGAGAGGGTGCCTTGGCTCTGCCTCCAGGCCCTACCTTTGATTGGCAATGGGTGTTTTCTCCCTCCTTCCTGTGCCTTCCACAGGATGCTCATTGACCTCCCAAGGAAGTTCCAAATTCTGCTTATGCAGGGGCCAGTTGGATTTCTCTTGAAGGGTTTAAATTTCTCCACCCTACCGTCTAGTTATGAAGAAATCCACAAGTTATGGAAGTTCTGGAATCAATGGCTTCTTTTTTATAAAAGAGAATATCTTACTATGCAACCACTGACCAAAATAGCATAAACTTTCAGTGCCAGTGAATGTCACTGTTCACTTTGAAGTAGTTCTGAATATTTTAAGTAATTGTTGTAGGGCTGAAATATATATGCCATAACCCAGATATATCCTACACCTTTTCAAAAAAATTCTCACCCAAGGATATGTTCATTGATGTTAGAGAGAGAGAAAAACATTGATGTGAGAGAGAAACTTTGATCAGTTGCCTCCTGTACACACCCCAACCAAGGACAGAACCTGCAGCCTAGCTATGTGCCCTGACCTGGAATCAAACTTGCAACCTTTTAGTGAAGGAGATAACACTCCAACCAACTGAACCACCTGGCCAGGGGCATTCTATACCTTTTGCTGTTACTAATAATTTACCTTATTTTTCTCTACAGCCCTTATTAAAGCAGGGTGGAAAAAATTCCTTCTATTCCAAATTTTACAATTATTTCCTTTAAGTTGATTCACTCAATCGTCAGTTTCTCATTTCTTTAGGGATTACCCCCCTACCCAACTCCACCTTCCAAAAAATGTCATCTAAGCACAGTGGAGGCTTACATATATAAGCCTTCGTTGCTGTTTTCGTCCCTCCCTACTCCATAGGGGTTAGCCTGGTCTTGCTCCTAGAAATCCTTCCATGATATTGGTTGAGATAAAACTGGTGCCTGACATGACACTAGTGTAATGACTTCTGCCGATTCCTCATCCTGATTTAGTGTTTAGGTCTCTCCTCCCCAAGGCACACAGAAATATTTAGATCTCCTGCAGCCCACCCCCAACTGTCAGGTTACCAGCACATCAGGTCTAACCTATCTGCTGTGACATTTCAAAGTATTTACCTGGCTGTCACCATATTTCTCCAATAAATGCAGAAAGAAACAAATTTTCTATGGGGCTGGATTCAATATTCCTTTTCTGAAAAGTGAGGACCAAGCCCCTCCACACTAGGAGTTTCCCAAAACTACCTGAAAGTTTCTGCTTCTCACTTGCACATCTCGAGATTTTTCCCAAGAGAGGAAAACTAGGACAATAATATCTGACTTCCTGTTTCTCTTCCTTCTACCTTCCTGTCTCCATGGGAAAACAAGACAAAACAAACAGAAACACCTAGAACCCTGAGAGGAACTTTCCTTACAACAAACTCCAACATTCTATACAATGACTGTGACAAAACTCTATGAAGCTAATATGCCAGGCTCAATCTTTGATATTCATAGTGGGAGGAAGTTAGAAATTTTATAAATCATTTTCTTTCTCAAGAAAACTAGATTTCAAAACCACTCTATTACTATGGACTCAAAAATTCTTCTTTGAGACTTACTCCCAAGACAATAAAAAACTTTATGGCTTAGTCTTAGTGATAGGGGAGCTTCAGAAAAATACGATTTAACAAAAAGTGAAAAATACAGCAGTTATGTATTTTTAAAATATTGAAACAATTTTAGATGTCTTCCAAATAATATGAAAAACAAGAGAAGTTTTATATTAAACACATTTATTTTCTATAATGTAGGCTACTCTAGAGAGTTGATAAAGAGAAATCAAATAAAGACTTAACAAATTCCAAGTAAATATAAATAACCTCCTAAAAGCATTTGGATATGATGTTATAAAGTAAAACTTGTGATTTAAGAGACAAACCCAACTAACATATGTGGTGCCTGCCATATGCCGGGAACTGGTAATAAATGAATAAAAATCACAGTCAAAATCATAGTCATTTCATGCTTGTTCCCTGATAATATTGTTCTTATTCTTTTTTTACCTGTCTATCTCATACATACATATACCCATACATACATATATTTTTACCTATATCCTATGCTAACAAGCAATGATACTGCTACCAAACTCAAGATGAGACAGGCTGAGCCTCTCTTAAATGGATGGGAATACTCTTTAATTATTTTTTAAGCATCTTCTAGATAAGTTTAAAACTTCTTTTCAGGCATTCCCCGAAGAGCTTTGCTCTGTGCATGCACTGCTCAACACTTGCCTGAGAAAGCAAAGAGTTCCTGGAAAACAGAGCTCTCTTCTGCACCTGTGCCATGGTTGCCAGCTAACAGTGGGCACCTGGAAAGCAAAGACATCTACTCTACACCTGTGTGAAGGACCGAGCCCTATACAAGCCAGACCCCAGCAGCAGTTTGGAAGCCATATTCTTTCCTCATTAGTGTGTGCTCGCCTAATGCATCAAGCTCGATCCTTTCCTCCTTTCCTTCCACTCTGTTTTCAGTAAGCCCCTTCTTTTGCATCTGTTTCTCCTCCTCTTTTGATTTCTGTTTTGGAGGGGCAAGAACCCTTTGTAGGATCACAAGGCAATTCCCTGCAAGGTTGCCGCAAGGTAGTTTTATTTACTTGCAGCAAATAAATAAAACAGGGGGCTCATATCTAAAGCTCTGTCTCCCTAAAGGGACACTTAGACATTGCTTATATACACTATTCGGTCAATTGCATACTGATTTTTTTCTTTGCAGTTGGCTACATTTTTCTGATTGAGTTCCTGTCAAACTCATCCTATTTACAGCTACATCTGCAAAATACTATGCTACATTTTAACATTTAGCATGAATAACATTTAGTAATAACATTTAAAACTGCCCAGACCTTAAGACCCTTGTCCTATCTAACAATAGTACCTTACTAGTTGTTTTTAAGTTCTTATGATAAACACTGGGACTAGAGAAAGTATGTATAAGCTCATATAGACAATGAAGTTGATATTTGGCAAGTTTAGGTAAACTGCCCAAAGTCACCTAATTTATAAGTAATAATTTGAGACTTAATCCCAACTCCATTGGTACCAAGTCTGCTATTTCTTCCACTGAACCATTCTGCATCTTCGTACCAGGATCTCTCTAAAGAATGGAAAATTTTTCTCAAGGGGCCAGGGAACATGTAACTCAGAAATTTGGATATGTAAGCTGGTGCTAGAATAGTTAGGGAATTTAAGGGGCAAAGCCTATTCATGTATATTCTCCATATTGTCATCTGCAAGTCTTGACACTTGTTCCCTAGTATTTTTTCATATTAATAAAATATTGAATTCTGGGCACCTGCTCTCCCCAAACTCCCTTTCTGTAGCAGATATGTGACAATGGAAGCAAGCCATCAAGGATCATGTGGATAAGGACAGGCCCTTGGGACGGTGAAGCAGCAAGAGAGAAGGGAGGGTCTTAGAGCACTGGCAATGTGAAACCAATCCATTGGTCTGGAATGCTTAGGCCTAGGCTGTTAATAGACTGAGAAATAAACTTTAATCTTACTTAAGCCACTTTCATTGTTGGTCTCTTTGAGACCAGCTGAACCTATATTTTAACTACATTTACCTTCCCAAATCACTCTTTAGCATATGCTTGTATTTGGAAATCATTGGCAGTTTTCATTGTCTGCAAAATGAAATCCAAACCTGGCACTTCATTTTGAGAGCTTTCAGAGTCTGTCCCCCAAGTACCCCAACTCATTATTTCTATTATTTTTTCACTCTGCCCAGATTGATGGACTCATTGTTTCTTGAATATTCTTACACTATTGCTCTTTCCCCCAAAAGACTCTCTTCAATGAACTTTAATTTCTAAAACACACTTTATTCTTTCAATTCACTGTTTACAGCTTACCTTTGAATCCACAGCTTATCTTTGAATCCACAGTATCCTATGTCCACACCTGCCTGAATGACTACCATGAATAAATCAACAAACAATAAGTGCTTGTTTGTTTCATTGATTAGGTTACACTTATAGGTGAGATCATATGGTATTTGTCTTTCACTGCCTAGCTTGCTTCACTTAGCATAATGCTCTCCAGATCCATCCATGCTGTCAAGAAGGGTAGGAGCTCCTTCTTGCTTTCTGCTGTGTAGTATTCCATTGTATAAATGTACCACAGTTTTTTTTATCCACTCATTTACTGATGGGCACCTAGGCTGCTTCCAGCCCTTGGCTATTGTAAATAGCTCTGCTATGAATATTGGGGTGCACAGATTCTTTTGAAATATAAACAGAGACATTGAAATTAAGAACAAACTGACAGTAACCAGAGCATAGGTGGGAGGGAAATAACGGGGGAAAGAAGGGAAAGGGTCACCAAAGAACATGTAAAAAGGACCCATGGACAAAGCCAAAGGATTGATGATGGGAGGTCGGGGTGGGTGGGGAGGGGAAGAATGGTGGTGGGAAAATGGAGACAACTGTATTCAAACATTAATAAAAAAATGATAAAAAAACTGTAAGTGCAGACTATATCCTAAGATTCCCAAAACACCAATCAGAAAGAGCATAAGCACCCCTATGTTCATTGCAGCATTGTTTTCAACAGCTAAGACCTGGAGACAGCCCAACTGTCCATCAGTAGATGAGTAGATAAAAAAGTTGTGGTACGTTTACACAATGGAGTACTACATGGCTGTAAAATAGAAGGAAGTCTTACCCTTTGTGACAGCATGGGTGGACCTGGAAATTATTATGTTAAGCAGAGTAAGCCAGTTAAAGAAAAACAAATCCCATATGATTTCACTTATATGTAGGCTCTAATGAACAAAATAAACTGATGAACAAAATAGGACCAGAGGCACAAATATATGGAACAAACTGGAAGATCTCAGAGGGGAGGAGGTGGGGGTGCTGGGAGAGAACATATAGGCATATATACATAGCCCAGGGGCACAGACAATGGTATGGTAAAGGCCAGGGGATGGGAACTGGGTGGGGGGAGCACATGGGGGGAAGTGGGGAGCATCTGTAATAGTGTCACCAATAAAAGATAATAAATAAATAATAAAAACAAAAAGAAGGCAGAGGAGGAAATTAGAAGAAGGAAGGAGAACAAAAGGAGGGGGAGAAGGACAATATAAGAAGAAAGAATAGACAAAAACAATTGGAAATGTGTTTTAATGTCAACAATGATGGACTACATTAGGTGATGGGTTCAAAAAGAAACTACAAAGCTATGAAAGCATGGAAGGAAGCCCTGTGGCAATAAGAATGGCTTGTATCTTTCATAAACTTTCTATTTGATTGTTTATTATTTATTCCTTGGGAAAGCAATTAGGCAAATGAGAAACATTAAGAAATTGGTCTCCATTTATTTACTGAGCTATTTTTTTCTCATGTGGAGTAGTTTGAATAAACCACGAATTAATTTTCATCTGTGGTGCCAAAATGTCTTAGAGCATTTTAGGATATTCAGTGTGTCTATTTGAAACTATATTTATTTTTCAGGGAAATCTTATTGAGAGTAAAGATCGCAGTGTATACATATGTATGAAAGGAATGCCATGCTGTTCTCGCTTAGGAAGTTGTGTATTGTTTTCCCCAATGTAACACAACAGCTGTACTTAGGAAACATATTAAATCATCCCCCTTTTAAAGGAAAATTTATTTGAAATGTTGAAAAAGGTAAGGAGGGGAAAATTAGCAAGGATCCTATGGAAAAGTGTAAGTTCCTTTAAAGGAAGATTATGTGAGGTTGTTAACTAAATGTTATTAACTTCAATCAGAGTGTAAATAAGACTGAACCAATGCAACTCTTCTCTGCCTTCACATTTCCATGCCTTTATCCCTAAATCTAAATCTGTATTTCTAGTAGTTCCCATATTCTTGATGAGTCTACCTTCATGCTGATTACTGTAATGAAAGAAGTTTCTCTCAGTATCCCCCAATAGCAAAGGTAACAGGTGTCCCTCATGGTAGCTGGGGGAAGTATTATCTGTCTGTATAAACAAAAATCGGGGTGTCCCTTGTTGAGAAGTGGGACCCAAGTAACTGTGTACACAGTCTCCTTGGTACCAGATTCAGGCTGAGGATAAACTTAGCGTGAAGACAATATTGGCCAGCTCAGGGCACTGCCAGAGTGATCGATCCTCTTGCTGTCAGGGGCCAGTAAAAAGGCAAGCCTTTTGGAGAGCAGAACTTAATCTATATGTGTAGATAATAATAAAGTCAGGGACAGTATTTTTACACTGGGTTGTTTGCATTCCATTCAAATTTAATATTGTCAGAAGCAGACTCAAGTCTGCTTTGGATTTGTATTTTCCAGGCTTGCTGCATTGTACCATGATTTACTGAGATATAAATCAGAGATAGAAATACCTGACACTCCCTTCTTTATGAGATTAAAATTATGATTCATGATTTAATGCCAACAACTCTTGCTATGTTACACAAGGTAAATAAGAATATCTTACATTTGTCACATAGTGTCACATTCATAGTGTCACATTCATTATTTCATAAGTGTGCTGTTTCCGTGTGATTGTCTTGTTAAATTTTTGGAAAATGTGTCATTGCATTTTGCCAATATATTTATTTACTGCACATTGAATTCAACAAGCATTACCTGAACACCTACTACCTTCCAAGCTCCTGTCACACTCTAAACACACTTCCTAACGTTAACCAGAGTGCTTTACCATCACTAGCTGAGGCAAATGGGCCTATTAGATAACACGCCTCATGTCAATCACATAAATAACCATACTTCACTAAATGTCATTTCCAGTAAAAGAAAGGAGGTTAAGAATGTATTTAAATCAATTAAGCTTTGGATGACTATCTGAGAGTTTCTTTGGATAAGGTTCTATGAACAGGGGTAAGTTACAGCTTTTTCTGTTTAAAGCAGCTGCCCATTTCCAGTCACAAAATATGTCATAAAAGAACTCTGATGTAGATTAGCAAAAGTGTGTCACAACAAGAGAAAAGCAACATTTCTTTGACACAAGGGAGTATTCTCCCCTGATATTTTAGGTTTGCATTAATCTGTAGACAGTTCCCACGGCCGGAAGCTATCCTTATGTGCCCTCGGCTTTTGTAACTACTTGCTGCCCACTGTTCTTGTTCCACAGTCACGCCTTAAGGTCTTTCAGCCAACCTTTGTCTCCCAGTTGACCCTTTCCCTGGAATACACCCTAATCTCATCTTTTTCTCCCAGACAATTTGCTCTTCTCCATAGACAGTATGTCCAAACAACTCCAATTTGTATTCCGTGACCTTTCCAACAACCCACACACCCTTTTAAATGGATGTTTTACTCATATAATCATGATACTTTTCTTGTTTCCTGACGATTCTACGTAATAGAGAGTTGAGAGAACAGTGCCCTGGTTTTTAAATCATGGGCTTAAGAGCTAAGATTTACTGGATGCTTGCTCTGTGCCAGGTACCATGATAGGAATCTCATTTAAGTTCCATTTTTCGAGGTCAGTATTAACCCACAACACAGATGAGGAAATATCCTTGGAGAGTTCAAAGACCTGCCCAAATGGCTTCCTCGCGATGGGTCCTACGTACTCTAACTTACATCTCTCACCCTTGGCATCACTCATAGTGCAGCTAGGAACAAACACCTATACCTTGTGATTCAACAGAGGGAGTTTACTTTGGGATATTTCTCACAAAGTTATTAGAAGAGCCCAAAGGACAAACACTGGAAGGAGAGGCAGTGAGGAATTTCCAACTGCAGGAGACTGCTATCATCCTCAGAGGTGGATGGACCAAGGGAGGAAGTGATGTCAGCAGAGTTCAGAGTGAAGACACAGGAGAAGCTGGAACCCAGCAGGCTCAGACAGTGAGGATTGGGGCCGTGGAAGAACAAGCTGTCTGGCAGGAGCTGGAGCGCACAAGAGACTATTGCTATTGAAGATTTACCTGAAGCAAAGAGAGGTGGAAATAAGTACCCTGCTTTATTCCTTCCTCAGTGCCTCCTATCTCATGCCAGTGAACTCCCAGGGCTACTCCTAGGAAGAAGCTGATTGACAAAGTCTTGGAAATAACAAGGATAGCTTCTCTATGACACAGATAGGAGTGCAGGAGAAAGAGAGAGGAGAAGGGGGAAGGTGTGAAATGGATTTGTGAATAAACAGGCAACAGCCCACCTGACTCCAAAGTCCATTCTGACTTCACTCACACAGAAGTACTACATTTGCTTCCAGTACCGATAACTGAGTGCAGCCTGCAGCTGTGACAGACAGCCCATCCATCCATCAACTGAACAATGCCTGTTATTCCTCCTAATCATTGCCAAGCCCCTCGCACAGAGATGATAACACAATGGGCACCCCGTGAATATTAGCCTGTTTCTTTTCTCTCAAATGTTGACTAAGCTTCCTCTCTATAGGGTGCAAATTATTCATAGCTATGGTAGTGTAAACATAAGATGTGGATCTCAAGTAACCAAATACTAAGACAAGAGATCATTCTTTCCTATGATTCAGGAAAGATATGAAAATGGCATAAGTTTTCAATTTTGCTTTCTACATGACATTGCTTTATGAATGTTATTGCTAAATTGGTTCCATGGCTCAGATAACCAGGAGCTCATCACACAGGCCACCCAGCTGTCTGGGTAGCCTGGGAGGCCTTCGATGAGCTGACTGTCATGTACTTCCCAGCCCCAACTGCTTTTCTCCTGGAGAGCAGAAAATGCCAATACCACTTTACTGCTGTCAAAAAGTCCTTTGCTCGGCCTCTTCGTTACACCAGTTGATATTATTGTTGGAAATCATTACTTGTCAAGTGTCCTCAATTTAATCTATTTCACATCCATGAAGCCCAAAACCAGTGCAGGCTCAATTATACTCATTATTTGACCATAAAAGCGATTCCCTAATACATGCAAGAGGGGACATTTTGGGAAAATGGGTCTGGAGCATCATAGTGACAAAGTACAAATACAGGATACTCACCCAAACATATTTAATCCCCTTCATTATAAAATTACTTGAGAAATTTCATAGGAACCATCTTACTAGCAGAATTCTAGGTATTTCCTGTTCCCAAGGGCAGAGAAATACTGCAAAATCAACATTTTTTAATGACATTTCAGTACTGTCTCTCTTGGCTGAAAACAGAAAGAGCAAGAGACACATAAAATGAAATAGGAAAAAAAACATTAATTAAACATCTTCAGCTATTAAATAGTTGATTTTTGTTAAACCTTTAGGCCAGGTTGTATTTTATTCAAATAAGTTTGCCCATCCCTGGTGTCAACATCATGAATAAATTAATGTAAGCACATCTGTTTCCTTTAAGTTTAATTATTCCATGATAACTATAATGAGAAATGAGCATTACCACTTCAGTATAAGGACTGAACACCACTTGATTGAATTGTTTGGCTCTACATTTTAGAATAAAATGCTATCTGCTACTACTCATTTGGAATACAGTTTTAGATAAGCTCATTTGAACTGGTAGCAAATTCTAATTTTATTAAAGTCTGTGAAATAAATTCACACTGAATATGATCCTTTTGTCTAAAAGTTGAGTATCAAGCCAGCATAAACTTCAAATATTCTGGCAGAAAAGTTCAGAATTTCTTTCAATTTCAGACCACCATCCTCAACACACACACACACACACACACACACACACAGTCAATTTCCTCCATCATATTACCCAGATAGATACTATAAGAAGAGTAGGCCAAGCCTCTATTTCTCTCAAACCCATATTCCTCTCCTGTCCCCTAGGGATGCTCTGTAACAAGGAAGTGCTGCCCCCTGCAGGCTGCATCCTCTGAGTTTTCAGCAGGCTCTGGCTTCAGCCAAGGAGAAGCAACTGGTAGGAGATTGGAGAGCAAGAAAAAAAGGAAAAGCTTGGGAATCTCTTACCTCTCTTTCTGCCTCAGGCTGCATTTCCAGCTTGGTTTCACGGCAGGAAAGACCAGCTGCACTTCCAAATTCCACTGCATGACCCAACCCCTGGAATCCCATAAAAATCAAGTTGCAATATACAAATGCATCAAATCAATACATTTCACACCTTAGATATACATGATATATCAATTATATCTCAGTTTTAAAAATGCCCTCCCCTTGTTGCTAATCTCTGGGTTGCCACTCTCTTATTTGTTTCTCACATCTTTCATCATATATATAACCAATTTACCTTATTAAGTTCCCGTACTTTAAATATTTTAAATGGTTACTATTTTCCCAGTTGGATACTAACTAATATAATAGTTTAAATCAAAGCTGACAAGGAGTATAACCTGCTGTTTTTTAATTTCCCCTAACTTAGGGCTTCAGAGAAACCAAAACCCTGAAAGAAAGTAAGAAAAGGAAGGAGAGGACAAGGGAAGAGAAGACAGAGAGGAGGGGTAGAAGGAAAAACTGAGAAGGAAAAAAAAGAGGATTGAAGGGGAAGAAAAGAGAGATCTCATCTCCCATGAGCCTCCACAGGGTTCAGTATTGTTCTCTGGAGAGATGATTATCTGGGCCTTTTTGTTTATCATTTACCCCCAAATGGAACCAAGTGTGGCTGATACTGGCCATGACATTCCCCCACCGCCACTGCAGAGCTATTTGCTCTTCCTGTAATCAGAACAATACAGGCGCCAGCACCAACCCCCAGAATGTCACTTCTCACAGCCAAGTCTGTGGCTAGTAGATCCATCTGAGGTTCTGTGTCAGGAGGTATCCTTGCTCTATGCCTCCTCAGGGAGAACCAAGAGCCTGGGGTGAACAAGGATTTCCCAGGAACATCAAGGGGAAGTTTGATTGCATAAAGCTGCGGCCTGAGAGGTACCTCCTCAGGCCTGAGAAGCCCCATTTTTGCCCCTGCCAACCCTAAGAACTCAACATGCCTGCCACAGGAGCTGCCTGCAGAAGCTCCCAAAGCTTCCTCTCTATAGGGTACAAGAACATTCCTCCCAACTCTGCACCTTACTTTCCACCTGGGCTCCCAGGAAGCTCTGCCTGCCAGAATTTCCAAAACTTGAATAGCTAGTTCTTTGGTACTCACTTGGCTAAAGGCAGGAATTGCAAACAGGCCCCTGAACCAAATGGTAGTAGGTAGGTCATCTTTATCTCCTCTGTGCGCCTTCCCTTCCTCAACCCCATTTCATCTCCCCGCCCCGCTCCCAAATAAAACAAAATTGCAGAGGATATCAAGAGATATAAAAAGTTCCTTAGCAGCACTGAGTACTTTAGAAGTAAGACAATGTCAGAAGTTACATAGTTACATAAGGACCCAGCCTCTGACCCCCACATATTTCTGCACACTGAGAGAGATGAACATGTAGAGATGAACAAGAGGTAAAGGCTAATGCAGCTCAATGTACAGAGTGCCGTGGACCCACATAGAAATGAGAAGCCAGGCCAGCTGGGAGGCAGGGAGGCCAGGCCTCTGATCTCACCTCTGCTACAACAGACTTGTAGTTCAGAAAATATCAGCAGATCTTATGTTCACTTGAAACTCACATTTACTTTAGTCATAGGGATTAAAGAAATTCAATTACTCTTCTATTTTTCTCAGTTCCCTTTTGGGATTCTGTTATTGTTATTTCTGTTTTTTTTTTTTTTTCCACAAAAACCTTAGCATTATGGGAAAATTTTAAGTATGTTTACTGTGAGCAAATGCTGCTAGTGACAAAATTGCTTGTTATGAAAAATACTACAAAATAAAAAAGAGCAGAGTTTGGAAAAGAGAAACTAATTCTGGGTTCATGGACTTAACAATTGTTTTTATAAATACTCTAATTTCCTTCTTCCTGGTGGATTTTTCCACTATTTTTTTAACGAAGGCATCAATATTTATAACTAACTCCTTGCTGTGTAATTAAACACAGTAGCATGAACATCCAGGTCTTATACAGGCCTAGTTTTTGACTGGTCAGTCAATTGTGAGATTTAGCACATTTACTCATTTAATTCTTTTTTGTTACCATTGCTCCCATTGATGCTGTAAAATTCCAGTGAAGACATAATCTTTAACAAACACATAGCTAGAATGCTTTATTCCTTAGCTGCATGTCCCTTTAGCTTATGAGAAAGAATGATACTCATAGTAATGCCAGGAACTTCCGGAGGGGTCTCTATGAGCTTAGATTTCCATATTAGTCCTTTTTTGGGGGAAAACAAGTTTAGGTTGCATACTTGAAATGTTTTCAATCGGCAGCTTCACATGCCAAGCTAAATCCGCTTTCTACTTCCCTGGTCAAACCTCTGAGATTTGTGAGGACAGTGAACTTTTTCAACTGTTCAACCCCTTTGTGGAGTCAGATGTTCCATCCGAACCTCTAAGGCAATTCACTGGTACAGAGTTACCTGCCTGAACTGTAGACAGCTTTCTGTCTGGTGGCTTTACGTAGGTGCAATCTCCCTCCTGCATCTTAGATGGGGGCTTTTGAAAAATCATCCCAGGGCCCACTTTGGGACTCTGAGTAAGCCCGTTCTTCATATTAAGACCTGTACTACTAAAATTATTATGAAGGTTAAAGACAATAAATAAAACAGAATTCTATTAGCTAATGGCACCGCTGAGAAAAGAAAATATGTAGGTGGGAACATAGGGCAAACCAGGCTTCCCCCAGGTACCAGCAGAAACTCTATGCCCACGTTTTAGGAAGTCTATAGCTCTCCCTGGAAGTGCAAAGGACACACTGTTGAAATGACACACTAGTATAGTCGTGCAATTGACGAAGGTGTAAATATCATGTAACTATGTGCCTTCTGCCTCCACTTGGATCGAGAGCAATTGCAGCTTTTCAGTAAATAAGAGAGAAACGTCTCTTCCCACATTAGTGGCAGAACGTGTGAAGCTGGCCTGGGTGCGGAGAAAGTGCGTGGCGCGGATCCCGCAGCAGCTCTCACGCTCCAGACTGCGCGGCAAACCATGGGTCAGGCCACACAAAAACAACACTTTGGGAGGACTGACAGTTGTCATTTTGTTATTTAAACTTTTTTTTTCATTTGTTTTGGTTGATTTTTAAAGTAACCCTCCTACTGAAACCGGAAAAGCCAGTGTTCATACTGCCTTTCACTTACCAGACCTAATAAGCAGAGACAGGGATTGAATCTTTATGGGTGCTCTACTCAGATGGCCGGCTATCTGAGAAGACAGTGGGTCTGTACCCTAACAGGCTGTCTTACATTTCTTTTCAAGCCAGCCTTTTTTATAAGGGGGCAAGTATAGGGAAGGGATTTGGAATTCAGGAAAAAGGCTAAGCAAATCAAAGCTGCAGTCTGCCAATTTCCCTAGCATCCTTTCATCCACTGACTGGTGACTTCCTTTATCTGTGTCCTGGGCAATGAACTGTCTCTCCCAGAAACACAATGGCTTGGATATCACCTTGATTGCTTATGGTCTCTTCTGGAGCACAAAGGTTGAATTGCTTGTGGTCTCCTGGAGTCAGGGTGGGTCAGACCTGCAGTTCCTGAAACAATAGCTTTTTACATGCATTAACTACTAGGCTTATTAACTATTACCTTAAACTAAAATTTTCCAACTCTTGACTCCCCCATCACTATTTTATCCCTGATCCTTTTTCTTCTTGATCTCAAGTATACCTGTAAGTCATTATTACAGTATGTGCACAATTGTGAGCTGTGTACACGGACAAGGATTGTAAAGGGGGAAAGTGTGAAAGTGCTATGATGCTCTTGCTCTGTTGGTTCTTCTGACAACTGTGCATTATCTGTGAATAGCTTTCAGGAACATGGCTCTGAACACAGTTTAAACTCAATAAATGCTTCTGGAGCCTCTGCTGAAATTAAGGGCCCACTCTGCCCTCCTCTAATCCACTGTATTAAAACTTTTTTGAAAGGGGATTATAATACTTTCCAGTCATCAAAGCTTCCCATGATTGCAGTTCAGCATTTCTGGTGAAGATTAACTATTGCCAGGATTATCCTTCAACTCCTGCATACATCCAGGTTGAACATTATATGTGCCACAACGTACAGTCTGTAGGCAGCAGAAATGACACCTTGGAAAGAGGTGACCATGAACCACAGACAAAACATTAAATTATTTCCCAGATGCAGCTTTGGAAGTTTTACATTTTTAAAAAAGAATTTTAGTCCACTCATTAAGATTTATTACAACTGCAGAGGTCTCATTGCTAATATGTAATCAAGAAATTCACTATCTCTAGGAAACCAATAGTTTTCTCCAGAACACCCTGAATCATTGAGTTTCAAATGTGTTTGGTCTTCCAGATGTATAAAATATGCCACAGACTGAGACAACCGATATCTCTGACCTATATGCTGGAGAAAGAAGAGGAATTGAGATAGAGGTAAAAAGCCACCAAAATGCCAAACCTGAAAATGTATTGGCCAGGGTGAAAAGTATTCAGCTGGAACATTATTAGATACATGGTAAAGCTCAGTTCAATATGTTGGACGCTTACCAGGGAGTTCAGAGCTAAAAACTGTGGTAAGAAGTTCAGGGCCAAAATGTGCATGTTTTTGTATGATGTGAATGCCTAATAGCACACCTTAATTACACTTAGAAAACTTGAGTCCAACTAGAAAAAGAGCTAGTTTAATCATGAGTAAAATGGAATGATTATTTAAGGGAAAAAAATAGACTGTTCCCACTAAGTCAATAGCTGTAAACATTGTTACTAAACTTTCAGAAAGTCTTTATACAGCATTATTATCAAATATATATGTATTTCCCTTTCTACATAGAGAATTAAGAAAAATCCCAACTGAAATTTACGACAAGGGACTCAAATCTGTCTCCCCTTAGGTAAGTCTCTATATTGACTTACCTAAGTTATATAGATGACTCTATAATATATAACTTAGAGTTGGGGTTTTTAAAGTGTGGTCTATGACCCAGCAGCACCAGCATTACCTGGGAACTAGTTAGAAATGGAAATTCTAGGACCCCAACATCAGAAGCTCTGGTGGTGGGCCCCACATCTGTGTTCCAAGTTTGGCAACCACAGGCCTACAGACATAGAGTCCAAGATTGCAAAGCAAGGGTGCTTCTTCTCTGAACCTGGTTGAAAAGCACAAGATGGAACAAAAAGAAGGAAATTCCATCTTAAATGCTAATAACTACTATAATACCAAACCAAAAACTATCAGGAATATAGTAAGATTTGGATTCAAATAAGTATAATAGATGCATATCTTAACAGACCTCAGGTGGGGCATGGAATTCAATGAAGGAAGAAGACACAGCCCTAAGGCCCCTGACCAGTGGTTTCTTACTTGAAACAGTGAGTTTTGGTGAGAGAGACAGGCAGTGTGGGACTAAATGAGGAAAGAGACAGACATACCATCTTTCCAACTAATAGGTTGGCAACAGAGCAAAGAGAGAGAGACGGTGGGTCACAATTGTTTGCGATTTTACCATTGGTGTTCAAAACTGGTAAGGTAAAATGAATAAACATGAATTCCCAATACATTGCTCCGTTGCAAGATAAGCAAACTAAATGGGCACACTCCTGAGAGAAGTGTGTGAAACTCTGCCCCAGAAATTTTTGGAAAAGAATTGAGACAGCATGAGCATAATGAAGCTCTCTGTCGTCCCAGCTTACTCCCACAGCCTTTTCTGACACTGCTGTCCAGCAAATAGCCCTGAGAGAATGGCCCCATTTAAAGGCAAGAAAAATAGCATAAAGGAACTGGCATAAAACTAACTTACATAAATATGAAGGAAAAAAATAAAGAAAGGTAACTTAAAAGAGGCACACAAAAGTCTCATGTAGAAACTACAGAAGAAATAAATGATTTCCTCAAATGTTGGGTTGGCCAAAAAGTTTGTGTGTTTTTTTTCTATAAAATAAGATTTTTCATTTTTATCAATAACCTTATAGATTTGGGTATTTTGAGTATGTCAGCTATCTCCCACGTGGTATGGTGATTGTTCTCAATCAATGTCTCGATTTGATCACTATCAGTTTCAACTGATCTACCCGACCATGGAGCAACATCCAGTGAGAAATCTCCAACATGCAATTTCACAAACCACTTTGACATGTTCAATCAGTGACAGCACCTTCTCCACACACTGTGCAAATCTCTTTTTGTGTCTCCATTATGTTTTTACCTTTCTTGGAAATATAAAGCATAATATGTCAAAAATGTTGCATATTTTCTTCCATCTTCAATATTAAAATGACTACACAAAAATTTAATAATTTTCATAAGTTTTTTTAAAATGCACGCTGATTTGACAGCTGTCACAATACAATCTAACAAAACTGTTTCTTTTTTTTTTTACATTTTATTTATTTATCTTTAGAGGGGAAGGGAAGGAGAGAGAGAGGGAGAGAAATATCAGTGTATGGTTGCCTCATGTGCGTCCCTTGCCGGGAGCTGACCTGCAACCCAGGCATGTGCCCTGACTGGGAATCAAACGCGATCCTTTGGTTCGCAGGCCCGCGCTCAATCCACTGAGCTACACCAGCCAGGGCACAAAACTGTTTCAAGTGAAGTTAAAGACAACTAATAGCTACTAGAGCCATCTTAAGGAAAAAAAACTAAATGAATATTTTGGCCAACCCAATACATTTCAGTGATACTAAACTAGTTAAACAAAATAGTCTTCTTGAAAAAAAAATACTTCGAACAATAGATAAAGGCTCAAAAAGAAAAGTCAATAGAATCATATTAAAAGTAAGCTGAATATTAAAAGAATTATAAATAATTAGAAAAAATAATTTAAGAGAAATGAAAATGGATATGGATATATCCTCCATGAAACCTCCATATATAGCCTCCATGAAGAAAAGCTGAAAAAATTTAAAGCTATATTAGAGGAAAACATTTCCAGGTCATATTAATAAAGTTTGAAGTCAGGACAAAAAGTGTCAATTGAGCCTAAGAAAGGAATTTCATAATGATGAAGTATACAGTCTGTAATAATGATCTAAATATCCTGAATATCTAAGCATCAAATAATGCAACATCAAAATACATACAGCAAAATTTTGAAAAAATACAAGAAGAAAGAGACACAAATAAATAGAAACAGATGGTTTACAGTACTTGACAGATGATATAGATTAAAAATAAATACCAACACAGAATTAATAAACATATTTTATAAACTAAGAAACATATAACATCTACAGTAATTGTTTCTTTTTAAAAAAATATTTTTATTGATTTTAGACAGAGGAAAGGAGACAGGTCGAGAGAGAGAAATGTTGTTTTTCATTCCACTTATTTATCCATTTTGTATGTACCCTGACTGGGGATCAAACCTGCAACCTTGGCATATTGGGATGATACTCTAACCAACTGAGGTACCCAGCTAGGTCAACATTAACTATGTTTCTTAGTACAAACATGAACACACATACAAAAAATAAATAATATTAAGGAAAGCAACTTTTAAAGGCACATGATATATTTTAGGGAAGTCTTTTTAAATTTATTTTGTATTTTTTTTCCATCACCATTTATCTCCCTATACCCTCTTCCACCTCCACCCACTCTTCCCCTGTACCCTGCAATCACCACACTGTTTTCTGTGTTCCTGAGTTCTTTCTCTCTCACTTTTTTTTTGCACAACCCCTCCAAGTTCAGTTTGTTCATTAGATTCTACATATGAGTAAAATCATATGATATTTGCCTTTCACTTATCATAATGTTCTCCAGTTCCATCCACGCTGTCATAAAGGGTAAAATTTTTTCCTTTTTACAGCTGAGGAGAATTCCATTATGTCAATATACCATAGAAATTTTATCTATTCATCTAGTGATGGACAATTGGGCTGCTTCCAGATATTGGCTATTGTAAATAATGATGCAATGAACATAGGGGTGCATATACAAGTATTCTTTTGAATTACTGTTCCTGGTTTCTTTGGATAAATTCCCAGAAGTAGAATTGCTGGGTCATAAGGTAGATCCGTTTTTATTTTTTTGAGGTAACTCCACACTCCTTTCCATAGTGGCTGCACCAACCTGCATCTCACCAACAGTGCATAAGGGTTCCCTTTTCTCCACATCCTTATCAACATTTGTTGTTCATTGATTTATTGATGATGGCCATTCTGACAGGTGTGAGATGACATCTCATTGTGGTTTTAATTTGCATTTCTCTGATGATTAGTGATGTTGAGCATCTTTTCATATGTCTACTGACTATCTGTATATCATATTTGGAGAAGAGTCTATTCAGGTGCATAGCCATTTTTTGATTGGCTTGTTTGTTTTCCTGGTGTTGAGTTTTAAAAGTATTGGCAAATATGTTTTCCCATTCAGCGGGTTGTCTTTTTATTTTGTTGATGTTTTCCTTTGCTGTGCAAAAGCTTTTTGGATTGATGTAGTCCCGTTTGTTTATTTTTTTGTTTGTTTGTTTCCCTTCCCTGAGAAGACATATCAGAAAAAAATACTGCCACAAGAAATGTCTGAGATTTTACTGCCTATGTTTTCTTCTAGGATTTTTATGGTTTCACGACTTACATTTAAGTCTTAATCCATTTTGAGTTTATTTTTGTGTGTGGTATAAAAATGTGGTCTAGTTTCATTTTTTGCATGTATCTGTCCAATTTTCCCAACACCACTTATTGAAGAGATTATTCTTTAGCCCACTATATGTTTTGCCTCCTTTGTCAAATACTAATTGTCTATAAAGGTCTGGGTTCTTTTATGGGCTTTCTATTCTGTTCCATTGATCCAGATGTCTGTTTTTATGCCAGTATTGTACTGTTTCAATTACTATACCCTTGTGTTAGGTAGCAGGTAGGAATGAGCAGCCAGAGGGGAAATAAAAGCTGAGTCCTTGCCATTATAACCTAACAAAGAACTTAATACAGCAGGCTAGGAGCAAAGAAGACATGTCTCACCCTTTGACCCAGCAGTCCTGAGCCTGGTTTGATAAGATTGCCAGGCATTCCAAACAACACAACCAAACTGTGATAGTACAGGAGGATGGGAGAGACCTTGACCCTGGGCCTCTGTAAGCTTCTATAACAATCTTAATAAGATTGCCAGGTGTCCTGAACATTCCAAGGCCTTGAAATTCTGTGTACCACTTCCACTATCTGGGAAAGAATACCCACACATACCTACATTTGGGTAGTCACATCCCCTTGGGAAAGCTGGCACCACCTTTACCCATCAATTAACATGTAACTCCCTCATCCTCATCCTGCCAACTACATAAGTCCTCAGAACAAAAGACCAGTCTTCTTGACACCCTTGCCTCTTGTCAGCCCTGTTCTTACCTTTCTCTCTCACCTTGGCAAGGCCTGTTCTCTTCCATTAGAATGTACCACTAATAAATCCTGCTTGCACACTAATAGTGCTGATCTGTAATTCTTTACTGCATTGGCAAGAAGAACCAGGTTTCTTGAGTTAACACTTGTATAGTTTGAAATTAGGTAATGTGATTCTTCCAATTTTTTCTTCTTTCTCTATACTGCTGTTACTTTTTGGGGTCTTTTGTGCTTCCACATAATTTTTGGAATATCTGTTCTAGTTCTGTAAAATATGTCATTGGTATCTTGAAAGAAATTCTGTTGAAGCTGTAGATTGCTTTGGGTAGTAACAACATTTAAAAAAATTATTGTTATTCAATTACAGTTGTCCCCATTTTCCCCCATTACTCTCTCCTGCCCTGCCCAACCCCCATCTTCCACATTCAGTCCTCCCTCCCCCATTGTCTTTGCCCAGGGTCCTGTATACATTTTAATGATGTTAATTCTTCCTATCTGTGAACACGTTATATGGTTCAACTTATTTGTATCTTCTTCAATTTCTTTCTCTAGTGTTATAATTTTCTGGGTACAAGTCTTTTACACTCTTGATTAAATGTATTCTAGGTACTTTATTCTTTTTGCAGCAATTGTGAATGGGATTGTTTTCTTAGTTTCCTTTTCTGATAGTTCATTACTGGCATATAATAATGCAACTGATATTCTTTTTTTATCCTGCTACTTTGCTGAATTCATTTATCTGTTCTAGTAATTTTTTTGGTAGAATCTTTGGGTTCTCTATATACAGTATCATGTCATCTTCCTTTCCAATTTGGATGCCTTTTATTTCTTCTTCTTCTGTGATTGGAAAATATATTAAAGTTGGCAGTGTAATAGGCCCTAAAGAAAATCTCAGATTCCCAATGTGAAACAACATAGGCAATGTTTTCTAATCACAATGCCATGACATTCAAAATTTATAATAAAAAATTAATCAATATGTTGCATACCTTATACAATATGTATGTCAATTATATGTCAAGAAATAACTTTAAAAAAGACTAACATATACAGAAATAAAACATCGTCAAACAGAAATACCCAGATCAGGATCCCAGGACCTTAAGGGTTCTTAACTCCATCTCCTAGGTGAGGGCATCAGGTTAAATTCTTTAGAAAAAACTTCAAAAAGAAAATGAGGAGACAAATAAAAGTATAATGAACATTCATATATAAGATTAATTGCTGTCCTATATATAAATAATAACTGACTTGAAAATATAGGAGATAGAAAATTTCATTTTCAATAGCAACTTTGTCAGGGCCCAACTAGCAAACCAGAGTCCTGACATATAATTAATACATTAATTATATGTATTTAATAGAAAAACTAGCTGTGAAGGTATTATGAGAGCTGAAAGAGTAAACAAGGGAAGGTATTGCCTAAAAATTAGTAATAGCACAAAACTGCTAATGTCTCTAGGCTGGAAGAACAAATGAAGGGGATGGTAGTCTTAGAATCCAGGACTAGGCACCCCAAGGAAACGGGAACTCTGAAAGGATGGCCTATAGGAAGCTAAGACTATAGAGGGAGCTGCAGCCAAAGGGAAAACTCAACCAGAGAAGGCACCAGGAGTCAAAAGAAAAAAAAAAAAAAACTAAGAAAGAGGAAATTAGCTCCATATCCTATACTTAAAAGCCCTTAATAGGAAATGTGTTAAGGGAATGCATATGTTTATTCAATTATTTTTAAATACGAAAAAACCACGATATTATATAAAAATAACATATAATAAAAATGTGGGTTTTTTTTTTTTACCCCATTTTAGCCTTTCTCCATATAGGTGGCCATTGTTAATTATTTTGTACATAATTGTGGAAAATTTCTACACATGTAAATTAGAAAGCTTCTCATAATTCATTTTTTAAAGTCTCCATTTGCTTTAGTAATAGGCCATTTCCAGGCCTTTGTTGTTATAGACAATATTACAAAGGTGAAGGAATGCTGATAAAATTGCTCCACTATTGTCCTTACATGTCTGGTATTTGAATTGACTCAGTTATCATGAGTATTGGGCCAGGGGCACCACAGCTACAAGTAGAACCTAAATGGGATACAGGGTTTATAAATGGATGCTGGAAGGAGAAGAGGGAGAGAAGAGATGGAAAACATATCTGAAAAAATAATGAAGGAAAATTTCCCCAATCTGGCAAAGGAAATAGACTTCCAGGAAGTCCAGGAAGCCCAGAGAGTCCCAAAGAAGTTGGACCCAATGAAGCACATATCAAGGCACATCATAATTAAATTACCCAAGAGTAAAGATAAGAAGAGAACCTTAAAAGCAGCAAGAGAAAAGGAGACAATTACCTACAAAGGAGTTCTCAAAAGACTATCCGCTGATTTCTCAAAAGAAACCTTGCAGGTAAGAAGGGGCTGGAAAGAATATTCAGTCATGAAAGGCAAGGACACTCATCCAAGATTACTCTATCCAGCAAAGCTATCATTTAGAATGGAAGGGCAGATAAAGTGCTTCCCAGACAAGGTAAAGTTAAAGGAGTTCATCATCACCAAGCCTTTATTATATGAAATGTTAAAGGGACTTACCTAAGAAAAAGATGATAAAAAATATGAACAGTAAAATGACAAAAAACTCACAACTATCAACAGCTGAACCTAAACAACAAAAACACAAACAAACTAAGCTAACAGTAGAACAGGAACAGAACCAGAGAAATGGAGATCACGTGGAGGGTTATCAGCAGGGAGGGTGAGGGGGAGAATGGGGGAAAAGTTACAGGGAATAAGAAGCATAAATTGTAGGTACAAGATTGTAGTTACAAAATAGGAGGTTAAGAACAGTATAGGAAATATAGAAGCCAAAGACCTTATATGTATGACCCATGGACATGAACTAAGGGGTGGGGGAATGCTGATAGAAGGGATTGGCTCAGGGCAGAGGGGGATAAGAGGGAGAAAAATGGGACAACTGTAATAGCATAATCAATAAAATATACTAAAACAGAAAAAGGAATGAAAAATTAAATTAACTAAAACATGGAGTTCATTTCATGTATATCTCACAATTAGTGTTATTTTATTTATTTTTTTAAGATTTTATTTATTTATTTTTAGAGGGGAAGGGAAGGAGAGAGTGAGAGAAGTATCAATGTGTGATTGCCTCTCATGTGCCCCCTGCCAGGAACTGGCCTGTAACCCAGGCATGTGCCCTGACTGGGAATCGAACCACAACCCTTTGGTTCGCAGGCCCACACTCAATCCACTGAGCTACACCAGCCAGGACACAATCAGTGTTATTG
Organism: Anoura caudifer; assembly: GCA_004027475.1. Lineage (NCBI taxonomy): Eukaryota > Metazoa > Chordata > Mammalia > Chiroptera > Phyllostomidae > Anoura > Anoura caudifer. Next base: position 139,764 of record PVKU01001496.1, on the reverse strand, counting down.
ATACTTGTAATTCATACCCTTATGTATTGCAGTATTCAGAAGAACATGAAGATGTAACTAATATGTACATCTTTACCCACAAGACAATTACACCTGTCACTGTTGTTATGCTCCCAAAACTAAACAAAACCTGATCCTTCAGTTTTGGCCAGGCCAATGCACTTGCTTCTGAAAGCTTTCAAATTTTTGAGATAGCTGGGCTGGATGACCTTGGACAGGTCTTAACCTCTGTGGCCCTCAGGTTCCTCATTATTAAAATGAGGTTGTCACTTTAATAATGATACTCCTAAAAACTCAACAATTCTACTTTTCTCATCTGATATTGATGAACAAAAACATACAGATTTCAAGTGTACAATTCAACAAAACATCAACTGCATACTACATCATGCACCCATCACCCAAATTAAAATCTCTTTCTGTCCCTATTTATCCCCTCTTTGCTCTCTTCTACCTTGCCCCACCCCCTTTCCCTCTATCAGCCAAGTTATCTCTTTGTGCCAGATATATATATGTGTATGTATATATATATATATGATTTTATATATACATATATGTATATATGACTTGATTTATTTGTTTTGAGAGAGAGGGAAAGAAATATTGATAAGCAGGAGAAACATTGATCAGTTGCCTCTTGCATACCTCAACCAAGAACCTGGCCTGCAACCCAGGTACATTTCATGACAGTGAATCAAACCTGTGACTTTTCAGTTTGCAGGACAATGCCTAAGTGACTGAGCCATACCAGTCAGGGCTTTTTATATATTTTGGATATTAACCTCTGCCATATCATTGGCAGATATGTTCTCTCATTCAGTGGGTTGCCTTTTCATTTTGCAATGTCCCATTTGTTTATTTTTCCTTTGTTTCCCTTGCCTGAGTAGATATAGCTGCAAAGATACTGCTTCAATAAATTTATGAAATTTTACTGCCTATGTTTTCTTCTAGGATTTTTATGGTTTCATGACTTACATTTGTAAGTCTTTTACCCATCTGGAGTTTATTGTTGTGAAAGATATAAATTGGTGGTCTAGTTTCTTTTTTTTTAATGTATCTGTCCAATTTTCCCAGCATCATTTATTGAAGAGACTGTCTTTACCCCATTACATGTTCTTGCCTCCTTTGTCAAATATCAACTCACCATAAAGGTGTGGGTTTATTTCTGTGCTCTCCATTCTGTTTTATTGATCTGTATGCCTGGCCTTATGCCAGTACCATGCTGTTTTAATTACTGTGGTTTTGTATTATAGTTTGATATCAGGTAGTGCGATACCTCCAACTTTGTTCTTCTTTCATAAGATTTCTGAGGCTATTTGGGGTCTTTTGTGGTTCCATATAAATTTTTTAAATATTTTTTCCATGTCCATTAGATATGCCATTGGTATTTTAAAAGGAATTGGGCTAAATCTGTAGATTGCTTTGGGTAGTATGGTCAGTTTAATGAAGTTAATTCTTATCCATGAACACCATATATGCTTCCATTTATTTGTATCTTCTTCGATTTCTGTCTTCAGTATCCTATAATTTTCCAGAATACAGGTCTTTTACCTTCTTTTACAGGGATTTAGTTAAATTTATTCCTAGGTAGTTTAGGTTTATTTATTCCCAGGTAGCTTATGGTTTTTGTTGCCATTTTGTTGCCATTGTAAATGGGATTATTCCTAGGTAGTTTATGGTTTTTGTTGCCATTGTAAATGGGATTATTTTCTTAAAATTTCTTTATCAGTATGTAAAAATACCACAAGTTTCTGAATATTAATTTTGTATCCTGCTACTTTACTGAATTCATATACCAGTTCTAGCAGGCTTTTGCTGGGGTCTTTAGGGTTTTCTATATACAGCATCATGTCATCAGTAAACAATACCAGCTTTACTTCTTCCTTTCCATTTGCTGCCTTTTATTTCTTCTTCCTGTCTGATTGCTGTAGCTGGGACTTCCAGTACTGTGTTGAATATAAGTGGTGAAAACAGACACTCCTGTCTTGTTCCTGTTCTCAAGGGAAACATTTTTAGTTTTGTCATTGGGTATGATGCTGGCTGTGGGTTTGTCATATATGGCCTTTATTAAGTTGAGGTACGATCCCTGTATTATTCCCAATTTGCTGAGAGTTTTTTTTTATCGTGAATGGGAACTAAATTTTACCAAATGCTTTTTTCTGCATCATTGAAATGATCATTTGATTTTTTTATCCTTCATTCTGTTAATGTGATGTATCACCTTTATTGATTTGCAAATATTATACCAACCTTATGTCCCCAAATAAGTTCCACTTGATCTTGGTGTATGATCTTTTTAATGTATTGCTGAATCCAGTTTGCTAATATTTTGTTGTGCCTTTTAGCATCTATGTTTCACAGGGTTATTGACCTATAATTTTCTTTCTTTGTAGCACCCTTATCTGATTTTGGAATTAAGATAATTCTGGCCTCATCAAAAGAACTTGGAAACCCCTCCTCTTGAATTTTATGAAATAGTTTGAGAAGGGTAGGGATTTGTTTTTCTTTGAATGTTTGGTAAAATTTGCCTGTGAAGCCATTCAGTCCAGGACTTTTGTTGGCTGGGAGTTTTTTCGTCATTGCTTTGATTTCTTTAGTTGTAATTGGTCTATTAAGATTTTCTAATTCTTCCTGATACAGTTTCAAAAGATTGTATGTTTCTAGAAAGTTATCCATTTTACTCAGGTTGTCTAACTTGTTGGCATATAGTTGTTCATAATATTTTCTTACAGTCTTTTGTATTTCTGTGGTGTGAGTTGCTACTTCCCCTCTCATTTCTAATTATTTAGGTCTTTTCTTTTTTTTTTTTAATCAGTCTTATGAATGGGTCATCAATCTTTTTCATCATTGCAAAGAACCAACTCTTGGTTGCATGGATTTTTAGTATCATTTTCTTTAGTATGTATGTCATTTATTTCCAATTTAGTCTTTATTATTCCCAATCTTATACTTACTCAATACTTTGTTTGTTGTCCTTTTTCTAGTTCTTTTGGGTCTAAGGTTAAACTGATTACTTGAGATTTTTCTTGCTTCTGGAGGTGGGCCTGTAATGCTATGAACCTCCCTGTCAGGACAGCATTCACTGTGTCCCATAGATGTAGGGTGGTTATGTGTTTGTTTTCATTTATCTCCAGGTACCTTTCGATTTCTTCCTTGATCTCACTGTTAATCCATTCTTTGTTTAACAACCTGTTATTTAGCCTCCATTTGTTTGAGTGTTTTTGAGTTTTTTAATTGTAATTAATTTCTGGTTTCATACCATTGTGGTTGAGAAGATGTATTTATATGCTTTCTAACTTCTTGAATTTATTAAGTCTCATCTTGTGTTTCACCATGTGGTCTATCTTAGAGAAAAATTCCATGTGCACTGGAAAAGAATGTATAATCTGCTGCTTTGGGTGAATTGTTCTCTAAATATCAATTAAATCCATCCAATCCAGTGTGTCATTTAAGTTGCTGCTGCCTTGCTGATTTTTTTTTTTGTCTGGAACATCTATCCATGGATTTCAATGCAGGGCTAAAATCCCCAACATTGACTGTATTGCTGTTGAGCTCTCCCTTAGTATCCACCAAGATTTTCTTTACATGTTTAGGTGCTCTTATGTCGGGTACATATATGTTTACAAGGGTTATAGCCTCTTGTTGGATTGATCCCTTCAGTATTATGTAATGTCCTTCTCTGTCTTTTTTAATGGCCTTTGCTTGGAAGTCTATTTTGACTGATATTGTAACCAAACTACCAGTGGGTCCTACTGTTCACCCCCCATATGCAAAAACTCTGAAGATAGAGTCCAGTGTAAAGGAAAAGGGAATTTTTTAATTTAAAATATGCATGGCAGCTTTCTTGATGAGGCCTCCGCCTCCAGTGAAGTGTGCGGGTAGCTGGCCCTTGACCAACATGTGGCTTCCCACTGCTTCATGTATGGGGGGAGGGGCTAATGGTTTGCCACCCAGCCTTGCAGCCTCCCAGAGGCTGCCAGCCCAAGCCTCCTCCCCATCCGCCCTTCTAACCAGCCTAGCACATGCAGTGCTCCTAGTCAGGCCCAGATAGCTCAGGGAAAGGTGGGGGCTTATCGCCTGGCTGCACTGGTGCTGTACCTGGCAGACCTGCATTGGCATGGGCCATTGTGGGCTGGCAGCATACACCACAGCTTCTCGTCTGGGGAAATAGTGTGGACCTAAGGCCCTCACAGGAGGTGTGGATCGTGGTGGATGGTAGCCACCACTGGTTCCCAACTGGGGAAGGGGCACAGGGCTTGCCAGCCACACTCCTTTAGCCTGCCAACCTGAGCCTCCCACTGCCCCTCTTACTGGAACCTGTTGCAGTTTTGGCCAGGCAGGTCCTGGAGCTCTCAGGCAGCAGCACCAGAAAGCCTCCCAACAAGGCCCACCAGCCCAGAAACCTCAGCCTCATCCTCAGAACCACCAGCCAGGGAACGGGGGAGCAAACATGTGCATTTTCCACACATTCTGCTTTTTTAACCTGTCCCCATAATCCTTTGCACAGCAGAAGTAGATGGGAGGGTATGTCCCGCCTGTCCAATTACCACCCAAGTTTTTGGTGCCAGCCTCACGCATCACTTTTTGTGCATCATACATGTATCATTTGAGTTGCTGGGGCGACACATGCATGTGCTGTCTTCAGCACTTCTCTACCCCTTCCCATTACCCAGTGGAGTCCCCATCATTACAACATAAGTACTGCTACCCCAGCATTTTTTTCATTTCCACTTGCATGGTATATCTTTTCCATCCCTTCACTTTCAGTCTGTGTTTATCTTTTGTTCTGAGGTGGGTCTATTGTAGACAGCATATATATGGGTCATATTTTAAATATTCAGCTACTCTATGTCTTGATTGGAGCATTTAATCATTCACATTGTTATTATTGATAAGTACTTATTTATTGCCATTTAATTTTTATACCTCTGTTTCTCTCTCTCTCTCTGTCTGTCTCTCTCTCTGTCTCCCTGTCTCTCTCTCTTTTCTTGTTTCTTTTTAAAGCAGGCTCTTTAAAATTCCTTGCAATACTCATTTGGTGGTAATAAACTCCTTTAGCTTTTTTCCTTTTTTTTTTTTTTAAATCTTGGAAGCTCTTCATTTAGCCTTCAATTTTAAAAGATAGCCTTGCTGGATAGACTAATCTTTTTGGTAGGTCCTTGCTTTTCATCACTCTTTGAATGCCAGAGTGTCAACTTCTTCGGTCCTGAAGTGCTTCTATTAAGAAATTGGCTGACAGCCTTATAGGAGCTTTCTTGTTGGTAACTGTCTCTCTTGCTGCTTTTAAGATTCTCTTTGTCTTTAACTTTTGATATTTTAGTTATGATGTGTCTTGGAGTGGGCCTCTTTACATTCATCTTTGTAGGGACTCTCTGTGCTTTTGAACTTGTTTGACTTTTTCCTTTACCAGGTTAGGAAAGTTTTCAACCACTATTTCTACACACGGGTTCTTGATCCCTTGCTCACTCTCTTTTCCTTGAGGTACTGCTATGATGGAGATGCTGTTATGCTTGATATTGTCTCAGAGATCCCTTAGACTTCCTCATTTTTTGGTTCCCTTTTCTTTTTGAAGCTCTACTTGGGTGCTTATTGTATCTTGTCTTCTCATCATTGATTCAATCCTCTGCTTCATCTAATTTTTTGTTGATACCTTCTAGCACATTCTTCATTTCAGATACTTATTCTTAATTTCAGAGTGTTTATTTTTTAGTGTTTCTATATTCTTTTTAACTCTTATTATCTCTCTTTTTTTAAGTTCTCACTGAGATCACCCATTCTTCCTCTAAGGTCCTTCCACATCCTTATAAGCATTGTTTTAAACTCCCCATCTGCATATCTTGGTTGTTTCCATTTTATTTTATTCTTTTTTCTGAGGATGTCTATTGTTCTTTCATTTGAGGCATATCTCTTTGTCTCCCCATTTTGTCTGCTTTTTGTGTTTGACTCTGTATATTAAGTAGATCTACTATGACTTCCAAGGTTATTATGAGGGTTTGCTGATATAGGTGTCTGAGGTAGGTGCTCCAGAAATGTTTTCTGTGTAGGTTATGTGTCCCCTTATGTTGTAGTTGAGTCTTGAATGCTGTTGGACTGCTTATGAGTGGAGCTACACCTCAAGCTAACTGACTACAAGGATAGACCTTGTTCACCATGTATGAGTCATTGTTCAGGGGCTGCCCTTGGAGGTAGAGTTGTTCCCAGCAGGTTCTGGTGCCTGCTGAAATCCCCCTTTTACTGTGCCATTTGTGTGGCTAGCTGGGTCAGTTGTGGTGAGGTTTGAAGCCTATCATCAATTGTGTTCTGAGCCCACTTGGACAGGGTTCCAGTACAGGTCGGTGTCAGATGCTGTGTGTAACCAACCTTGGGCTACCTGTCTGGAGCTACCATGCCATTCACTGATTGTGGTTGTGTCTACTGGGTCTGGGTGTGTGTGGGAGCAGTCAAGCTATATATAAGGATCAGCTTCCTGAAGCTCTGAGCTGGGAGAAAATCATAAAAGGCAAGGTCCAAGGCACCTGTTAGTTACTTCACCATGCCCTGGGGTTGCCTGGACTTCCTCCAGAGTTTTTTGAAAACTCTACAGTGGCCCAAACTGTGCATGCCCCACTTCCCCTTCCACATGGTGCATGCTCGATAGGGTAGGATGACCAGCTTGGGAGTATGGGGCTAGCGGGTCCCCTACTTGGAGGCAATGTGGTCAGTAACTCAATGGGGAGAATGTAGCCCCTACTCCACAGCCATACCACTCACTCTCTGCAAGAGTCTCCAACTCTAGCTCTCCCTGGAGGGGTGCACAACTGGCTCAGGTTGGATGCAGCCGAGTATCCCTACTGCAGGAGCAAGGTCAGCAGGGTGGGGCCACCAAGACTTGGGAAAATAGAAAATAGATCATCCCACTGGGGATGTTGCTGAGCAAGCCAGTGGGATGGGAGTAAGCTCTCTGCCTCCCCTTTGCTGCATAGTCATGCCTACTCAAGCTCCAGACCAGTCTATGAGGAAAACGCCCTTCAAAGGTCCTGGCTCTGAGAGGTGTTCCCTCCCCTCAGCAGGTCTGACTTGAGCGGGATGGGGCTTCCAGGTCTTGGGAAGATAGAACAAAAGAATCTCTTGTTGGCAGTGGTACTGGCCAAGACAGCAAATAGGGGGAAAGACTGGACCCCATTCCAAAGTCTCACAGTTAATGTCTGTCTGAGTGTCTGCCTATAGTTTCTTCAGAGAAAGGGCACATCAAAGGTCCCTGTTGGGTGCAGCCTACAGTCCATTTTGCTGGACTTAAGCTTGATAAGGTGGTGTTGCCAGTATTTGGAGGATTGGGTTAATGTACCCCTTAGGTTGGTGTTGTAAAAATAGAAGTGCCCAACCTGGGAAGATGGTGCTTGAGGGCAGTGTGGAAGATGGACTCAGGACTGGGACTTCAGTAGCTGACCCTCTGGATCTCTCTTTGGGCCATGCCACCCATGTCTTCTCTTTATGACTCCTGTATGATCTGAGTACCCTTCTCTTTCTCAGAGCCCCAGGTGAGTGTTGAAAGCAAGCTTCTGTGTGTTGGTCTGTGTGTTGCTTCTGTGTGCTTCTCCTTTAGTAAAGCACCTGGGATTCTATTGTAACAGACTCCTTCAACTTCCTGATGGACAGAGTCCCTGCTGATTTTCACCACCAGATGTTATGTGGGCTCCACTTCCTGGCCCTGGTGCTTTGAGTCTGGGGTCCCATCATGAGGTTGAGATCCTGTGCTCCTCAGGAGGGATTTTTGCAGTTGATGTATTACCTCCAGCTTCTCAGCCACCTCACATGGGGTGAGCCCTCTCTTTGTCTCCACCCTTCTTACCAGTCCCTATGTAGCTTCTTTTATAAATTCTTTGCATATAATACTCCTGTTCAACTGTCTTTCAGCTGCTCGTTCAGGTTGATTGCTCTACCATGAATCTGTAAATCCAGTTTGGCACTGGGAGGAGATGAGTGTAGCCTTCACCTACTCTGCAGCCATGTTGAAACTTCCCTTGCTGTTACATTTTGGGGGGCAAAGAAAAAGAAAGCAATACCCTCTTCCCTTTTCTTGATGAAATAGGTTTCTGAGTTAAGGGGGAAAAATCTTGGGAATTCATTCCCTAACAGTTTAGAATTTTTACATTGGTCTCTCTCTGTAATCCCTGTATTCTGCCCTTGATCCTTGTGAAGCACTAGTAGTTCTTTAAATCTCCTCCAAGAAAGGAAATTAAAAAATAAAATGTTGGAGAGAGAGCACGAGGGTGAAACTATTGCACATGACCATAAATTTCAATAGTTGTTGATTTAACTGTCTTCAAAAAGAATAAATTATAAGGCAGCCCTAGAAAAACAGTTCAATATGCAGTCAACAGCAGTCACATTACAGGTCATGCTATAAAAGCAGTAGAAGTAGCCAAATTTCAAAAAAGATCATAGAAGTTTCAAAGTTAAAAGAGTTTAGTGGGAACACATAGGTCCCAACAGACTGTCAGGCAAATTCTAAACATTTGGCCATTTCATAAAATTTCTAAAGAAAGCTGCTTAATTTCCAGTGACATGTAATTCAATTTTAAAAAATCAAGAATTTAATAAATAGAAAAGTAAGATAAAAATTCTGGTATTCTTCAACACATCTCAAAATTATTCTATTAATTTTAAAGGTAAAACTGCCTAAATCACCAGCATGGTTTATAAAAATACTGTTACATGACCTTAAGGTCACACCACTACCAGAGGCTAAAGGTAATCCTAAAGAATCTTTAGAATAGGAATATAAAAAAATATACAGATTCTACCTGACCAGTGAGGCTCATGGCTGGGCATCATTCTGCAAGGTGAAGGGTTGCCAGTTCAATTCCTAGTCAGGGTATATGCCTGGGTTGCAGGTTCAGTGCTCAGTTGAGACACATGTGAGAGGCAACCAATCGATGTTTCTCTCTTGCATTGAAGTTTCTCTCCCCTCTTTTTCCCTTCCTTACTCGAAAGAAAGAAAGAAAGAAAGAAAGAAAGAAAGAAAGAAAGAAAGAAAGAAAGAAAGAATTTTTAAATAAAAAAGTACAGATTTAATTTTGGAATTTTGGAGAAAAGTGTTATGTAGATTTTTTAACAATAAGATAATTTTGGTTTTAAAATTGTGTGCACAGATTTCCAGTCAAGATGGCAGAATAGGCAGACAAGGGTCACCTCATCATACAACCACATCAAAATTACAACTAAAAAAAATAAAAATAAAGGAACAAAATTACAACTAAAATATAGAACCACTACCACTCAGAAACATCAGAAATCGAGTTGAATGGAAATCTGACTACAGAATGAAAGAAACCATATTAATGCAGAATGGTAGGAGGGGGGCAGACATGAAATGGGCTGGTCCCTTAACTGTGTGTGGTGGATAATCATTTGAGAGTGATATCTTGGGAGCAAGGAGTCTCACCCCACACCAGGCCCCCCAGCCCAGGGTTCCAGTGCCAGGAAGATAAGCCCCATAACTTCTGGCTGCAAAAAACAGTGGGGATTGAGTCAGTGGAAGAAACTGGAGCCCCAAGCAGTTCCTCTTAAAGAACCCACACATGAACTCACCTACTCAGACTCACTTCATCTGAACTCCAACACCAGGGTAACAGCTTGAGAAGCACTAATGGTATATAGGGAGAAACTAAGGTATCTGGCATCAAGATGAGCAGAAGCCATTATCCCTTTTCTAAACCCTTCTCCCACAGAGGTGGCAAGCTGGTGCCACATCTGAGACTTAGTCAACCTGGCTAACATTTCTTGATCCACCTTGGAGATCCTCAGAGACTCTACTGCATCCAAATCACGTACTCACCCAAGCTACTTTTCCATGTGAATAGCTAGTCTTGACACATGCTTTACAGCTTCCTAAATCCTACCAAACAAGCAACAGCTGGCCTCAGTGAGCCCCAGGTCCAGCACTAGCAGCACCCAGACTAGATTCACAGCTTGGCCTCACCTGGGAATCTCCAAGCCCAGCACAAGTAGCAACCATCTCAGATTGCTCTATAGTTCAGGCAGGGGGATCCTGGGCAAAACACTGCGGGGTCTGACCTTGGTCTGCACCACCTGGGAAATCTAAGGACCAGCTAACCCAGTGGACAGCTACAGACCATGTCAGAGCACCATCACCCTGCCCCTGCACAGCTGATCATCCATGGACAATGGAGGTTGGTGGTAAGAGGTCACAGCCAGTCCTTACAGCCAAGTGGCATGGACCTCCCACTGATCTGCCAACAGCAACCAAGGCTCAACTACAACAGAGGGTGTACTCAGGCCACTTGAAGGGCACACCTTAAGTACCCACCTTACATGATAGGGGAGGCTGTGCCACTGGACCCTACAGGACACCTACTACATTAGACCACACTACTGAGACATGGAGTCAAAGCAGCTCTATCTAATACATAGAAACAAACACAGGGAGGCTGCCAAAATGAGGAGACAAAGAAACATGGCCCAAATGAAAGAACAGCTCAAAAGTCCAGAAAAAGAGCTAAATGAAATGGAGATAAGTGATCTATAAGATGTAGGGTTCAAAACTCTGGTTATTAGGATGCCCAAAGAACTTAGTGAGGACCTCAGCAGCATAAAAAATATCCAGTCAGAAATGAAGCATACACTAATAAGGAACATGTATAAAGGACACATGGACAAAGCCAAAAAGGGGTAGGATCAAGGGTGGAAGGTGGGAGGTGAGGAGGTGGGGGAATATGGAGACATCTATACTTAAACAACAATAAGAAAAAGAAAATAAATAAAGAACAGTTTAGAGAGAAACAACAGTAGGGTAGATAAAGCCAAGAGTCAAATCAATGATTTGGAACATAAGGAACCAAAAAACAACCAATCAGAGCAACCAGAAGGAAAAAGAATCCAAAAAAATGAGGATAGTATAAGCAGCCTCTGGAACAACTTCAAGGATTCCAACATTCACATCATAGGAGTGCCAGAAGGAGAAGAGAAAAAGCAAGAAATTAGAAGTCTATTCAAAAAAATAGTGAAAGAAAACTTCCCTAACTTGGTGAAGGAAATAGGCATGCAAGTTCAGGAAACACAGAGAGTTCCAAACAAGATGGATACAAACACACTTACTCCAAGACATATCATAATTAAAATGCTAAAGGTTAAAGAAAAAGAGAGAATCTTAAATGCAGCAAGAGAAAAGCAGTTAGGTACCTACAGGGGAGTTCCCATAAGACTGTCAGCTGATTTCTCCAAAGAAAATTGGTAGGCTAGAAGGGATTGGCAAGAAATATTTGAAGTCATGAAAAACAGGGACCTTCAGCCAAGCAAAGCTATCTACCCAGCAAAGCTATCAGGCAGATAAAGAGCTTTCCAGAGAAGAAAAAACTAAAGGAGTTCATCATCACCAAGACATATTATATGAAATGTTAAAGGGACTTATTTAAGAAAAAGAAGATTAAAACTATTAATACTAAAATGGCAAAAATACTTATCTATCAACAATTGAATCTAAAAAACAAACTAAGCAAACAAGAAGAACAGAGAAGGACTCACGGATACAAAGAGCACTTTAAAAGGATGTCAGATGGTAGGGTGTGGGGAATGGGTGAAAATGTGAGAGGATTAAGAAAAACAAATAGGTAGTTACAGAATACCCAGGGGGATATAAAGTACAGTATAGGAAATGGAGTAGCCAAACAACTTGCATGCTTGATGCATGGATATAAACAATGGTGAAGGGATTGCCTAAGGGAGTAGAGGTGCTAGGTAGAGGGAGGCAAAGGGGGATAAATCAGGAAAACTGTAATAGCATAATTAATAAAGTATAATTTAAATACAAATCAACAAACAACCAATGCTGGCAAGGATGTGGAAAAAGGGGAACCCTTTTGCACTGTTGGTGGGAATGCAGACTGGTGCAGCCCCTGTGGAAAGCAGTATGGAGATACCTCAAAAAATTAAAAATGGATCTGTGTTTTGACCCAGCAATCTCACTTCTGGACATATATCTGAAGGAGCCCAAAACACTAATTCAATAGAATATAAGGACCCCTCTGTTCCACTGCAGCATTATTACAAGATATGGAAGCAACCCTAGTGCCCATCAGTAGATGAGTGGATAAAATAACTATGGGACATTTACACAATGGAATTCTACTTGGATGTAAAAAAGAAGAAAGTTTTACCCTTTGAGATCCACCCCAGTATGGATGGATCTGGAAAACATTATGCTAAGTGAAATAAGCAATTCAGAGAAAGATAAATACCATATGATTTTACTCGTATGTGGAATCTAATGAAGAAACTGACCTAACAAGGAAAATGAGGACAGACTCAAAGATGCAGAGCAGGCTGACAGCTGGGGTTGGGAGGAAGCTGAAGGGGTGGAGGGATGGAGCAAAAGGAAAAAGGACTCATGGACATGGGCAACAGTGTGGTGATTGCTGGGGGTCAGGGTATAAAGGGACTAAATGGTAATGGAAGAAATACAATAAAGATTAAATTTAAAAAATTGCGTGTACATTAAAAAGTGTTTCCCTAGAAAAATAACATTACATGAATGTTGCATTGAGGAAATATGACAATTACTTGAGATATCACTGAAATCGAAGTGCTAGAAAAATACTGTGAGGAGTTAGTAATCCCAAAGGAGCAATTAATTAATCAAGCCCAGGAAACTCAGAAAAGTTTTTACATAATTTGCCAAATTTTAAGTAAATTATAAATGATGAGACATAGATCCCCAGTTACAGAAGAGGGAAAGGACATGCCGGGAAGAGAGGATGGTAGGTACGAAGGCACTGAGTCATGTTCCGAGAAAAATAGGGAAAGTTTAGTTGATTTCTGGCCACAGTATATATGTATAGTAGGAAGAGATAGGCAGGAATGTTGAATGGGAACATAAAATGCCTACTCTGGAGATTGAAGTATGCTTAAACACTCATAATTCTTTAATAACAAGCAATGATGCTAAGCTACAGAGCCATATGTTTTATCATAGCACATTAATGACCACATGTTAGAAAGGAAACTGGAAAATAACTGTAGGCTATGGCAATGACTCAAACATTCTCTTTCTGTTTCAGGCTCCACAGCACCAGCATGCAAGATGACATTTGGGAGTATACTTTCTTTACATCATATTAAAACATGCAGAGAAGCTCAGCTATTCTATCATAAAAAAAAAAACAAAGCAAAACCTAGATCTTTTATGAAAACTAACATGATAAAACTGGTGTTGCTAAATTCATGTCTTGGAGAGCTCTATATCTTAACAATGTTTAATGGAAGTGCACCTATGAAAAATGTAGAAAACACAGGATTACAAAACAACCCCTGAACTCTCAAGTTCTCAGGGCTTCTGAGCTTCTGAAACCAAAATGCAGATTTGACTTCTTTTAGAATCTGTGTAGGTTCTCCAGCTGTATTCCCTCTTTACCTACCTTACCAATATATTTATTCTTATTATACATCTCCTGGTTTTTGCTCATACCCTTTACAACATTCTCTTCACCCAATTTGCCTGTTCAAATTGTACCTATTCTTCCTCTCCCAGTTTGAGCATCACTGAGCATACGTAAGAAGCAAGAGACAGGTTTGATGGCATATTCTGGTAGTAACACAAAAGGAATGGGGCAAATCTATATTGAACATCAATAACATACCAATCACTGGGAATAGTTTCAGATCATTAATTCTGTGCAATACTGTGTCAAGCACTCTTATTGCTCTAGAGCCTAGACCCCAAAACCTGCCACTTTCTTCTTCACTGACTTCAGTTTCACACAGCCTTTCCCTCTTTCTGCTCTAATCCACCTATCATGCTTTCACTGGATTTATTATTATCTTATGTTTTCTTATTTCCCCTATATTTTTCCTTCAAATGTTTCATATCTCTTATCAAACTAAAACTTTTGGTAATCACAAAGCCCTAAAAAATACATTTACAATTAAGGATTTTTTAAAAAAGCATTATAGGGAATAAGAAGCATAATTGGTAGGCATGAAATAGATGGGGAGAGGTTAAGAATGGTATAGGAAACAGAGAAGTCAAAGAACTTACATGTATAACCCGTGAACACGAACTAAGGAGGGGGAATGCTGGAGAGTTGGGGGGGGGTGCAGGGAGGAGGGGGAATAAAGGAAGAAAATTGGTAAAACTGTAATAGCATAATCAATAAAATATACTTTTTAAAAAAGCATTATTGGAACCACAAAAAGCCCCACATAGCAACAGTAACTCTGAGAAAAAAGAACAAAGTTGGAAGAATCACACTCCCTGATACCAAACTATACTATACAGCTATAGTAATCAAAACAGTATGGTACTTGCATAAAAACAGGCACATATCAATGGAACAGAATAGAGAGCCCAGAAATAAACCCACAACTTTATTATCAAGTAATATTTGACATAGGAAGCATGCACATACAATGGGCTAAAGAGTTTATTCAATAAATGGTGCTGGGAAAATTGGACAGATTCATGCAAAAAAAAAAAAAAAAAAGAAACTAAACCACCTTCTTATACTGCACATAAGAATAAATTTAAAATGCATTAAAGACTTAAATGTTAGACCTGAAATAATAAAAATCATATAAGAAAACAGAGAGAGCAAAATCTCAGACATTGGTCATAGCAATATTTTATCAGATATATCTCCCCAGGAAAGGGTAACAAAAGAAAAAATAAACAAATGGGACTACATCAAACTAAAAAGTTTTTGCACAGCAAAGGAAAACATCAACAAAATAAAAAGACAACCTATAGAATGGAAGAACATATTTGCTTATACATCTGATAAGGGGTTAATATCTGAAATTTATAAAGAACTTACAAAACTCAACACCAAAAAAAACCAAACAACCCAATTTAAAAATGGGCAAAAGACCTGAGTAGACACTCCTCCAAAGAGGACATACAGATGGCCAATAAACATATGAAAAGATGCTCAATATCACTAATCCTCAGAGAAATGCAAATTTAAACCACAATGAGATATCATCTCACACCTGTCAGAACGGCTATCAACAATAGATCAACAAACAAGTGCTGGTGAAAATGTGGAGAAGGGGGAACCCTTTTGCACTGTTGGTGGGAATGCAGACTGATGCAGCCCCTGTGGAAAGCAGTATGGAGATACCTCAAAAAATTAAAAATGGATCTGCATCTTGACCCAGCAATCTCACTTCTGGAAATATATCTGAAGGAGCCCAAAACACTAATTCAATAGAACATAAGCATCCCTGTGTTCATTGCAGCATTATTTACAATCACCAAGATATGGAAGCAACCCTAGTGTCCATCAGTAGATGAGTGGATAAAACAACTATGGGACATTTACACAATGGAATTCTACTTGGATGTAAAAAAGAAGAAAGTTTTACCCTTTAAGACAGTATGGATAGACTTGGAAAACATTATGCAAAGTGAAATAAACAAGTCAGAGAAAGATAAATACCACATGATTTTACTCGTATGTGGAATCTAATGAAGAAACTGATCTAACAAGAAAAACGGGGACAGACTCATCGATGGAGAGCAGGATGACAGCTGTGGGGTGGGGGAGATAGGGTGTAGAGGGACTGAGCAAAAAAGAAAAAGGACTCATGGACAACAGTGTGGTGACTGGGGGTAGGAGAACATAAGGGAACTAAATGATGTTAGAAAATATGATAAAAATTTTTAAAAACATTATTGCTACCATTATTAAAGTTTCACTTCAGTTTCAGTTCTCTCACCTAAGGAAAAAAAAAGGGATATTTTCAGAATAATTTCTCTGGACCTTCTTAAATATTTGTAATAAATAATAGGAATTTTTGGCAAGACAAAGAATCAAAAGGTTTCCAAATCAGAAAGCAACAGTGAAATTGTCACTATTTGCAGATGATATGATTTTATAGAGAGAAAATCCCAAAGATTCAACCAAAAAATCTGTTGGGACCAATTAATGATTTCAGTAAAGTTATAGGACATGAAATCAGCATACAGAAATCAGTGACATTTCTATGCACTAATAATGAAATAATTGAAAAAGAAATAAAGAAAACTAGCCCTTTCACAATATCATAAGAAACAATAAGCTACTTAGGAATAAATTTAACCAAGGAAGTAAAAGTTTTGTTTGAACAAAATTATAAGAGTTTGGTGTAAGAAACTGAAGACAAAATTGGAAAATCATCCCCTATTCATGGTTTTGAAGAATTAAAATTGTTAAAGGGTCCATACTACCTAAACTGGTTTACTGATTCAATATAATCCCATCAACATTCCAATGGCATTCTTCCACAGAAATAGGAAAAAACAGTCCTAAAATTTGTCTGGAACCACAAAAGACCTCAAATAGCCAAAGGAATCCAGAGGGAAAAAGAACAAAGCCAATGGTATCACACTTTATGATTTCAAACTATACTACACAGTTATAGTAGTAAAAAACAGTATAGTACTGGAATAAAAAGAGATATATCCAACTCAATAACAAAAATATCTGATTAAAAATGGGCAGAGAAAATAGACATTCTTTCAAAAAAAAGATATCAAATGGCCAACAGGTACCTGAAAAGATGCTCAACATCAATAATCATCAGGAAAAGGCAAATAAAAACCACAATGAGATATCACCTCACACTTATTAGAATGGCCAATATCAAAAAGATAAGAAATAACAAGTGTTGGTGAGGATGTAGAGAAATGGGAACACTTGTGCCCTGTTGGTGGGAATATAGATTGGTTCAATTACTATGGAAAACAATAAGAAAGTTCCTCAAAAAATTAAAAATAGATCTACCAAATCATCTAGCAATTCTACTTCTGGCTATGCACCCACAGGAAATGAAAGCAGAATGTAGAAGAGATATAAGCACTCCCATGTTTATGCAGCATCACTCACAATAGCTGAAATAGGGAAACAACCTGTAAGCATCCATCCATGAATGAATGGATAAAGAAGATGTGTTTTATAGCTGATGGAATATTATTCAGCCATCAGAAAGGAGGACATCTTGCCACCTGGGACAACATGGATGGACCCTGAACACATCATGCTAAATGAGATAAGTGAGACAGGGGAAGACAAATACTGTGTAGTATCACTTACATGTGGAATCTAAAAGAGCCAAACTCATAAAAGCAGAGAATAAAATGGTAGTCACCAAGAGACAGGGGAGTAGGGGTACAGGACAAATATTGTTTAAGGATACAAACTTACAATGAGTAATAAATAAACCCTAGATTTTTAATGCACAGAAAAGTGACTATAGAACAATATTGTATTACAATCAGCAAACTTGGTAAGAGACTAGAATGTAATCACTCCAACAACTAAAAAGAAAGAATAATTATGTAATGTGGTGAAGTGATAATTATCACTGAAATGGTAATCACATTACTATATATAAATGTACCAAATTAACATATTGAACACCTTAAATTTACATTGTATATCACATATATTTTGATTAAAAATTCTCTTAAATCTTGGTATACTTAATATATTGTATCCATGATTTAATGACTCAGTCACTTCTTAATGAATTCAGGAAGGAAACACTTAGGCATCTAACAGTTTAAACACTCAAATCATGATATCATACTCCACAGGCCAAGGAAATGATTAGTGCAGTCTTTTAGATTCCAGTCTTTTCCCTACCGCGTAAGCTGACAAGCCACAGCAACCCATTCAAATGATAAATGAGATTTAAAAATTTTAAGGTTAACATCAAAGATCAGCTTGTTAGGGTCAAGGGCTTATTGAGTATGAACTTCTGCATTTTGGATGAAACTGGGCCACTTTGAACTTCAAAAATGTGGGGAGGGAGGTCTTTAAAACCAGTGTCTGTCAGACAGAATTACTTTCAAGGACTTGATTACAAAGTCCTGCTAGAAACCAGAATCTGGTCTCTAAAGAATTATTAAATTTTATTTACTCTAGAGTCACATGAAAGCACATTTGAGTGAGAAAAGAAATAAGTGTTAGTAAAATCAGGTAACAAATATTTCTTTGGAGACTCTAGTGTGAATCACGTGAGTCTGTGGGATTTCTGCAACACATTTGCTGGTTGAGATGTCTTGTCTCATTCATCATGCCCCCTCCATTTTTCTGTCTGAGTGACTGAATGATAGTTATGAGACATTTCCCTTGTGAAAACTCCAAGCTGGTGAAGTACAGGATTTTCACGTGAATTTTATGTCAATTCTGAAGGTTGTTGGGCCACACAAAAGGTAAAGCTGCTAACCGTAAGCATTGGAATGGAAGCGAAAATGAAAAGTAAAGTCAATTCTACACCATCCACAGTCACAAGAAATGGAAGAGGCTGAAATGAGAAATATTTTCCTTGCATACCCCTCAGAAGACAAAGAGGCAGGAAATTGTGAGATTCCTCCCAGAGCCCCACTTGTGAGGAAGCCCATTTAGCAAATGGTATGAGTTGTGGGATCTGTTGTTATTGGTTTTCTTCCCTGGGAACACTGCACACTGGGGATTCAGCTGCACCACAAAACAGTCTTCTAAATCCTCAGGCTTGTCAAGGGCAGACTGAGAACTGTCCTTATGGGTTTGCAAAAAGCCATAACTTTGCTTCTTGGTTCAGTCATTCTTGGCAATCCTGAATTGCTAGAAGAAAGTTTTTAAACCCATCAGTCAATGCACTTAGTGTTAAGGGCCACCATTAGCTCAGCTTCATAACATCTGTTCTGGTTTTTGTTGCATAGGGAACCTGAAGCCCTCAGGACAAAAGTGACAGGCCAGGAACTAAGCCCTGGAGAGTCTTCAGGGAGACAAACACCCAAAATACAGCTTCCACTTTACTATATACCAAAATTAGGTCATGTTTTTCATCCTTGACACAGGTGCTTCTAAACACCAAAAGAAAAAAAATAGACTCCAAAATAAGTTACCATAACAGGAATATAAAGAAAATGATTCACAAGTACATATTTCTTAGGGGGTAGTTTTTTTTTTATTATGTATAACATCTTAGCACTACTCATAGATATGAATTATCATCTCTATTTTTCAGGTGAGAAAACTGAGGTATGTCACATGTCTAGGGTACCAGAACTAAAAAATAGCAAAACTGTGATTCAAACCCACATAGGTTGGTTCTAGCACTCAGATTTTGAGCTGTTAGATCACATTGCCTTTTGAGCTTTCTGAAACATTGAAAGTCAAACCAGGATATGGAAATCAGTTTAGAGATTTAAAAACCTAATTTTTGCATACTAGTAATTCCTCCCACAGGAATCTGTAAATACACAATTTCTCTTCCACTCTTCATAGGTGGATACACTGGAAGAGGTGAAGGCACCTGTGAGTTCCTTCTCTTTCACAGACTCAGCATTGCGATGCTGCGGCAGGCAGCGGCAGCGCTTGCTGTGCTCCCTGGATGTGTGTGAGAGTGAGAAGGAAGGGGTTACTAGGCAGCTGGAGCAATCGTTCTCCTGTTGGTAATGAGCTATGTGTGTCAGAATTGTCCCCCTTTGGTTCACTGCTATATTAGTCAGTGTTCTCCAGAGAAACAGAACCAATAGGACACCATAATATATATATGCCTCCTATATATATAAATATGCATATATGGAGATTAATTATCAGAAATTGGTTCACACTATTATGGAGACTGAGAAATTCCACAGTCTGCCTTCTGCAAGCTGGAGACCTAGGAGCTGAAGGTGTAAACCCCAGTCCCAGGACAGAGGACCAATAATACCCAAGCTCAAGCAAGCAGGGAGGAAGCAAAATGGGTGAATTCCTGCTTCCTTGCTTTTTTGTTCTATTCAGGTCCTCAACAGATTGGATAATGCTCATCCAGACTGGAGAGGGCAAGCTACAGGGTCCGGCAGAAGTAACACCTGCTGCAGTGTGGTTGGCAGGGTAACAATATAAGTGTAATAACTTATAGTTTTAATTTGAGCATTTCACCTAAAATGTCATATCAGTGTGCTTGAGTGTGATATTGTTATATTACAGAATTGCATGCTTATGATTTTGTAATAAAAATGGGGCATTATTTGTGCTGGCCACTGTACTACTGAGTCCACCAATTCGAATGTTAATCTCATCCAGAAACACCCTCACAGACACACCCAGAAATAACATTTAACTGGGGCACGCTGGGCAGTCAAGGTAACACATAAAATTAACCATCACAGGTGCTGTGTCTAATACACTGCTTGACATAGAGCAGACATGCAGTCACTGTCTGGTAACGAGTGAATTCAGTCATGTGTGTATGTGTCACATGGATGGCATGCATGGTTACCCGTGACTCTGATGTGGGCATACTCATGTATCTTTATTTTATTATAGGGAGGGTTTTAAATGATTGGGAGTTCACAGAAAACACAAACAATACTCTTGGTAAAATGCCTAAATGGGAGCAGCAAGACTGGAAACACCACATTTTTTAAGGAAAAAGGAATATCCGCTTAACACTAACGGAGATAAGGCTGGGGTAAATTGTAGGCTTACTGGAAATGGTAAAATATAATATAGATTAAATCTCTTTCAAGCATTTTTAATAAATTAAGGGCCAAAATAAGTTAGAGGCTCTCTTTATAATTTATATATGGGAACGATTTATTAGAAAGACTTACTTTGGTAGATATCATTTTTACAATGCTATCTTTACTGCCAACACCATTTTGAAAAATATTGTTGATTAAATAGGATAATGATCCTTACTGAAGACTGCACCAAAATAGCAAAAAATGTATCAGTTGTATTTCATCCAGAATGAAAAGAAATTAAATTTGCCTCATCCCTGAATGTGGTATTTGGCCCAAATTGCATTTTTGCAGCAGGGTGGAGTTTGAGATCAAAAAAACCAGAAATATTATGCATTTAATGAAATCCAATCTTCTGGCAACTACGCGAAGCCTTGCTTTGTCCTATTTCTGTGGAATTTTGGTCATATTCCAGATATCAAAGAATATTCTTCATTCTTACAAAAATATAGCCTCAGAAAAGATGGACACCATGTATACAATGCTTAATTTAAATGTCAATTGTGTTTTTTTATTTGCTGAAATACAAGTACATATGAATAAATCAACAGAACATTAGACATTTAAGCTTTTCACTTTATAAATGAACAACATAAATATCTTTCCTGAAAAAAAGAAAGAGAGTAAGTATTGACTGTCAAAACTAGTAAATCATTAACATTTTTAGGGTTTAAAGGGGACCTTGGAAATTATCTAGTCCCATCTTCTGGTGTCACAAGCAAAGACACTGGGATACTAAAAGGTGTAATGATTCCCCCATAGTTTCGTAGATACCTAAGAACAAAGCTGAGACGAAGGCACAGATCTTCTACACATAGCCCAGACATTTACCATTGTCTCACGCTACCTAGTACTGTTCTACCTTCAGGAGATATTATTCAGTGGCGTGTTATGTCTTGCCTCTAATGGGAGTTCTGGGACTAGCTTTCACTTAAAGATGCAGTACAGTGCCCTGGAAACCTGGCCCCAAATGCCTGGGGTCTCTTTATAGTTGTTACCAACACCAGCACCTAGACCTTGATGAGTATGTTGAAGTTTGGTTTCCTTACAGTTGTATCATTCATTGTAACACTCTGGGTCAGACACACATCATGACCATGTTTATTTTGTGCTGGTATATAACAGAAAGTGTTCTTTTACCTAAAAAGTACCTTTCAATTAAAATCATTTCAAATGTTGTATTATTTTTTTCTGAGAAGCCAAATTCTCTATATTTTCTCATTATTTGAAAGGAAACATCTGTTAATACACCCCCTTTCATACAATGGGGGACCCAAAGAAACCCAGAATTATCTTCTGGAGGGCAGGCCCTTGTAGTACAGGCTTCCCCTACTAGGTGAGTGTTCTAGGAACCCATCTGTATCAGTGTACCAGCTGGCGTTGTTGTGAGAGGCTGTATTCAGTTTCAGTGAATTTGTTTGAAGACTTTCAACACATTTGTCTATTTCATGATGGGTGATTTAGGAGGGCACCTGCTCACACTATGCTGTGTGTTCAGCAATTTTTGATGAAAAACCGCATGACCCCCATGCCCTACCCCCCCTATTCACCCAATCTTGCCTCAAGTGACTTTTCTTTGTTTCCTGGGATGAAAAAAGTCCTCAGAGGGAAACATTTTGCTGATATGGAAGAGGAGAAACAAAAAACAGCAGAAGCACTAAAAGGCATCAAAATGGACAAGTTCAAAAACTGTTTTGAGCAGTGGAAAAAAAGTCTCAATAGGTGTATTACAACAAATGGAGTGTACTTTGAAGGTGACTGAAGTTTAAACATGTGAGAAAAATACACAATATTTTATAATAAATTCCATTTTTTAGTTCCCCCTTCAAATACCTTTTTTACAGGTATTTGAAGGGGGAACTAAATACCTCTTCTTTTTCTTTTTTAATAATACCTCATCTAATTTCCATGGAGCTTGTCAAAGCTGTAATAGAACAGCATACAGAAGAGCGAGAAAGACAAAACAATGTTATAACAGAGGCTTGAGTTGATTTTCATGGTCTACCTCATCCTGTGATCCTAACTGAACTATCAACTCCCAAGCCAAGAGGGTTGATGGTGTCAGGCCACTAAGATAAGCTTTGTCTCCACTGATGTTCCTGTTCATCGAGACTGCAGATGACAGATTTTCCTCAGGGATGGCCTGATACTAAGCATGTCCAGGTCCATGTGCATCACCCAATGGACATTCCCATCTATAAAATAAATTTCTTCTAAAATAAAGAATTGTGTCCATTTACTTCATCTCCTTCATTATGTCATTCTCTGAAGATTAATTGATATTAAACATATGTGATAACAATGAGGAAAGGCCCCCAAAAGGTAGAAGTATAAATCCCAACACTTATTTTATTCATTTCCCAGAGCTGTCTAATACACCGTTTAGAGATGAAAAAAACTGAGCAGCTGAGGTAATCATCAACCTAACTGCTTCAACTCTGGTTTTGTTTGAGCTCCAGGGGTCCAATTTTGGGAACTGAGGACTTGGATTAGCATACCAGCCTGGTTTCTTGTATGCTTTCATGCAATGAGCTCCTTCACGGTCACATGCATTTGATATTCACCAAGAGGACATAACATCTGCTTTCTCTCAAAATCCCATGTAAATTTTGGAGATCAAGGGGAAAAAGTCTCTGAAGCATGGAGCTATCAAGATCATTACTATAAATTTCTAGTTCTACCTATTGCATTTTAATAGAAATTCCAGTTTCATAAAATAAAAATTACTGGTAAGAGAAACTAGAGTGACATTTATAACTCCTTTATGAAATGTTTTATAGTCTTACACATTATAATTTGGTAATAGGAAAAGAAGGAACACTGCCTATTTTCTCATAATTATTCAGAGTAGTACATTTTCTTAATAGAATTCTTAGGAGAAATTACCAATTGGTGCTTTTATGAAATGACTTTAGCCATAAACTATTTTATAAAGGTAGTATTTAATTATATGATCATTTCCTTATTATTATAATTGTTAACAATAATGACAAATAATTCTCCAGAATATTCTAGCAGAAAACTGGAAATTCATTCCCTTTTTCCTATACTCAATCTTTATTCACCTTAGTTATTGCTCTCTTAATTTACAACACCAAGTAATTATTGTGATTCTGGTTAATTTTGTACTTTGCTTCAGTTAAGATAGCACATAGCAACAATTCTCAAACTTTTTATAACTTAGTAACATACTTTCAAATTTCTGAACCGTTTACAAAAGGTAACCCATAAGTGCAAAGTGAGCACTTACGTCAATGTGCAGAAATATCTTAAAAGGAATTGCAGGTAACTCAGGCCAACTCAAAATAGAAGCCTCAGACTATCTATGCCTGCTGTGGATTTGAATTCGAAAAGGAAGAATCACACTAATTGGGGTAGAAGAGTGGAGTTGGTCTTTATAATTAATAGTCTGGAATTCCTCTTATTGAATATAATCACTACCACTCATATAACATGCCAAATATTGTACTAAGCCCTGCACATACAGTTTCCTCACTTAATTTTCACAATTACCCATTCCATGGAATAGGTTCTATTATCTACATATTATTGATGATGTGCTTGAAGCTTTAAGAGGTAGGTCACAGAGTAAGCAGTAAAGCCTAGTGTTGAACCCAGGCTCTCTAAACGCAAGATCAAGCTCTTAACCTCTCAGACTAGGTGGGTAGATAGGTAAAGTCAAAAAAAGGGGTGGAGGGGAGGCATATTCTATTCTTTGACAAAACTTAATTACCTGGAGCTGGCTGCTATGTGAGACCTTGGAAAATTAAATGGTCAATTTCAAAAGAAGTGCAAATGCCCCTGAACATAAGAGAAGATGTTGAATCCCTACTAATCAAGAAAAGGAAGATGAAATCAGCAATCAATGTGTTATCTGTTTTTGCATCCATTACTATTGGGTGAAAAAGTTGCAAACATTAGCAATATCAGGTTTAAGTGAAGATGCTAGGAAATGGGCTTTTTCCCCAATGCTAGACTAGCAATCATAACTGATACTGGGTAAGATGTTTTTAGAGAAAAGTTAACTTTCCATTTAGAAAACCCTTGGATTCATACATGTTCTTTGACTAATCCCTTCCCCTTCTTTTCACCATTTCCCCTCTCCCTCCTTTCCTCTGGCAGCTGTCAGTCTGCTTCCTGTTTCCATGTCTCTGGTTCTGCTTTGCTTGTTTGTTTATTAGATTCCTCTTATAAGTGAGATCATGCGGTAATTGTCTTCCACCAACTGGCTTATTACACTTAGCATAATAGTCTCCAGTTCCATCCGTGCTGTCGCAAAGGGTCAGAATTCCTTCTTTTTTCTTTTTGCTGCATAGCATTCCATTGTGTAAGTGTACCATATTTAATTTATTCATCTACTAATGGGCACTTAGGCTGGTGCTACATCTTATCTATATGTACTTAAATATTAATATTCCTTCTTGGAAGAATAAAATGATTTACATACAAGAAAAGGAAAAACATTTGACATTTTGGATGAAAAGAAAAAAATTAAACAAGTGTAAAATATAATATTTTTTAAATGTTTACCTATTTTCCCTGTTTTTCCTCAGTTCAAGGCCCAGGACCACCCACATGCTCTGGGGAAAGAGCCCTGTGCTCACAGCGGCAGGTCCCTGCCTAATGACTCCGCCTCTAAGGCCACCTCGTTCCCCCAGCCCTGCCGGGGTTTGGCAAGGCCCATTCCTTGCTACCTGATCTCATTTTCTTTGACTTAACCTCTTTCCTGCTCCCTTCCTTTGGCACTTGAAAGCCTTGTCTACAGTCCATACAAGATCCTTCTTCACTGGCGAGCTTTCCTGGTCACCCGTGCCCTGAGGACACTGGTGTTCCAGACATTGGGAGTTCAATAACCAGTAAACTAAACAAATACAAAAACAATGTGAAGAATTGGCAGAAGGCTGCCAAGTACCGATTTTGCCAAGTGGGCAGTTGAAAACAAGAAATGCCATCTATTATCACCATCATTTTATGAAACAAGAACATTTAACACTAAAACTGAGAAAAGGTCATAATCTCAGAAAAATAAAAATGCTTCTCAAAGAATAGCAATTATGTAACCTTGAGGAGAGACCTGATGTGGGGGACAGACACAAGATTAGAAGGAGCTGGCACACTAGGAAACAGCCCAGCTCGTTTGTCTAGCATAGGGAAGCTCTTGGAAGCCAGGGCAAAGCCATTTTTTTGTGGCCCACCCCCCACACCTCCCCTCATAGCTCAAGGTCATGTGAATGAGTTCCCCATGCTGCTTAAGCTAAGGAGTTACAACTGCTGCTCTTCTAAGAAAATACCACCCATCAACCGCTGCCCCCAGGCCACTCCAGAAATGTCCAGTAAAGTGAAGGTCACGAACATCAGCAGTTTTCTGCTGCCATCCACAGGCTCTCCTCCACGGGCTCTTCCTTGTGTTCCCCAACCCGGCATACAGTAAGCTCCCCTCAAAAAGAGTCTTGAAGAGTATCTGTCGCACAGAGGCTGTGGAGGTGTGGAGGAAAAGTCCCAGCCGAAGGACTTCGGTGAAACTAGACAGTGGAGCCCGGCAGTGCTCATTTCATCCGTCCATGCAAAGGTCTTTAGGGCGATCACAGACCCATCCTCTGGTGTGAGGCCCTGAAATCCGAAATGGATGTGTAGATATTTTTAGGTGAATGTTGTTCTTGAAGTGCAGTTCTTTTTTCATATTTAATAAAATTCATTTTCATGTTTACCTTGATTACTCATCACAAATGTCTTCTAAAAGAAAAGGCTTAAGTAGCTAAATGGCCTTTAAAAAAAAAAAAGAAAAACTAAACACATAGGTTCCAACCATTTTGACCTAGATTACCAGCAGTAGAAATATCCTAACCCTTTCAGGCATTGGGGCACCAAATCTCATACTGTTGATCAGGAAGCAGCAGAAGGAAAGAGATGGGCAGAGGTTAGGCCCATGACCCAAGGGACTTTAGTTATGAGAGAGAACTGGTCAGTTTCGGCCCACACGAGGGCATCCAGGATGGACAGATTGCAAAGATGCTCCACGGCCCTGTGTACCAAGGAAAGGTTCACGGTCAGTTTCTACAGTGGTCCGGTTTATTTGTTCTAGTAATATCTTTTCAGAGGCCTTGCATTACACTCAGGCTTGCTGCTGAATAACACAGAAGCTGGACGGAAATGTAACAAGAAAGTTGAGGATGTGAAACACTTACTGAGGTCAGGACGTACACCCACATGCCCACACAACACATGACTTTGCAGTTTCTTCTGTCACTGCCAATGCAGTTGCCATTTCTGTCACCATCATTCATTAGAATAAATATTCTTAAAGCTTCCTGCACCATTCATCTCTAAGCAGGATTATTCCAGGCATCAGCCCAAGTTTCCTGAAAGCCTAGCTGATTAATAGTCATTAACATTTATATTTTGCCAACACTGATTATACTGATTGCTGGTAAATGTTTATGCGATAACCCAGACCTAACAAGAGAGATACAGAAAAGCGCAATGAGAGTAGAGAGTAACACGTGTATATGAGGAGGGCTTGTCGGTAACTGTGTAATGTCTCCTCCTGAGCAAAGGCAGGAGGTTAACTCATGCACTTCAAGGCACCTTCCAAATCTAAATTTTATTGCTTTGGTTAGCAGACAACTTTTCAGATGGCATCTACTGAATAACATGAGGTTCAAACTCCTTTAAAGACTGATTATCAATTCTCAGTAACACCATGATAACCTAACTCTTGTTTATATCAATTACCCTTGTTTATGTCAATCAGTGGTAAAACTGATTTCCCTGTTGGTCGTTTCCTTTAAAATAGCAGAACCTATTTACGTTATGTGGGGACTCACTATATTCCATATTCTGTTTTTATCTTTTTCCTTGCTGTGTTTTATCATGTACTCATTTCTCATTAATACTGCTAAGCAAAGAGGAAAGAAAGAACGGTTCTGTTAAGTCCAATTTGATAAAGTAAAAAGCTGAAGTTCTGATGTTATCCAAATAATTTTCCACATACTTAAATTCTCAGAAATGTCTCTTTTTTCAGTGGCATTCCAACCAGAGCTTGGAATTCTAGCAAGCCTAGAGGTTCCTTACAAAAGCCCCTCTGCAGGAAAATGCCCAGAGAGAATTCAATGAACTTCTCCTGCTGAGGATTCCAGCACAGCTGGCAATCTGGGAACTCATGCTGTTTGTGATAAGAATGAAAGCAACCAAAAGACTTTTCTTTAAAAAAAAAAAAAAAAACAACACAAAACTAAACCAAACCAGCAGCAATGACTTGCAAATTTATAGCAAGCTTATCTCCTGTAGTTCAGAAGTATTTATTTGCCAACTAAGTGTTACTTTTCACAAATGTAAAGTTAAATCAACAACTTTCTTGGCATTCAAGACTCTAAAGGTAAAAGAGTCTGTGAATGTGGAATTAACTTTTCAGGTTTTGGAAACTGATATATCGAGTTTAGAAAAATTAACCATTTCATGAGTGGTTGGCTGGCTCATTTAAACTCCATTCCCACTCATATCTCTTGACTTTACAATAGGGAATAGAAAGAAGAATAGAGGATAATATTCCAGAACAGAACTGAGTGATACTGGAATAAGGGTTGATTATCCATATAAGATTTATTTTTAGCATTATTTATTACTACATCATTACTATTATTAATGTTGTACACTAAATAGTTCATAAAGTGCTTTCCCAGATTTTTTCTTATTTTTACATGGCTGTCCCAATACTGTGATGTAGATAAAACAGCAACTATTTAGGTAGATTAAGTAATTCAGTGTCCATCATCATCATTGCCATCACCACCGCCAAGACCAACAGCACCACCACCACCGTCACTATCACCACCACCATCACCACCACCAATAGCACCACCACCATCACCATGACCACCACCATCACCATGACCACCACCAACAGCACCACCACCAACAACAACAGCACCACTACCAACAGCACCACCACCACCACCACCATCACTTCATGAACACCTACTATTTACCAAGCCCTACACTAGCTATTTTCAACCTTTTTCATCTTATGGCATGCATAAATGAATTACTAAAATTCTGTAGCACACCAAAAAATATATTTTTGGCCAATCTGGCAAAAAAATAGGTATAATTTTGATTCATTCACACCAGGCAGCTATTGTTGTGTTGGCTGTCATTTTTTTTTATTATTTGACAATCTAAGGGAAAAGAGATCAGTGCTCTCTGACTAAGTAGTCAGGTACTGCATGCTTTAAAATTTCTTGCAGCACTTTAGTTGAAAATTACTGTCCTACACTAAATGTTTTATGTGGACCATTTCATTTAATGCTCAAAACAAGCCTATGCAATTGGTATTATCATCATTTCTGTTTTACAGATATAAAAACTTGGTTAATTAGGACCTGGAATCTAGGGCTTATGAGCACAAGTCCAGTGTTTCTTCCACATTATTTCAATAATGTAGTTAACAGAGAACAAAGAGCATGCTAAAGTTAATTTCATATTAGTTTCCTTCAGACAGAAATAAAGTAAGAAAGGGACTATGAAAAGAGTTAAATTTGCAACCTCTTCCCAAAATAAAGTTACAAAAATGCAGCAGGCAAAAACATTTGCCAAATCTTCTAAAGCTTTTGTAAATTGCAGTAAGGTTATAATTCACTATACTTGCAGCTAAATGCAAAATTCCAGCTTTAAACCTACTGTTGACCAAGAAGTAAACAAGAAGACTTTGTTTAAAAAGCTTACAGTGTGAGGTGGCCTACTATGACTGATAAAGCTCTTGGGTTTCCAAACTACCCTGGTTTCGGCTTAATTGGTCTTTGGCTATATTAGACTCAGTTTCCACCAGGCGATTATTTAATGATTGCCTACTGTATGTTTGGTGTTGGGAGAATAGAGGTGAATAGGAGACTTATTGTTCCAGCCCTTCCGGAGCTTATTATGAACTAGAGGCAAAAGCAGATAAAGGAGATTAATTATAGTATAGTAAGCTCCACAACAGATTTATCCTGGTTTTAGGGAATCAGAGGAAGCTTCTGGGGGAAAAATATGGCATTTAGATGAAACCTGAAGGAATGCCAGAAGTTAGTCTGATAAAGAGGTGGAATGAGGACTCAAGGAAAAGAGAATCTGTGAGGCAGAGATGGAGTCACTCACAAACTTGGAAGGATATCTACATCCTCTGAGAGATGAAAGAGGGTTCCGTACTCCACTGCAAGGTGGGAGATCAGAGGAGAGCAGGCTATATAGGAAGTCCATCTTTAAAATATTTTCTTTAGAATGTCCACACTCTTAAAGAACTAACCTATAACTCCTTCATTCTGGAAGGAGGGTGTAAAAAACACAGATAATTTCTCAGCTAATTACAATAGTGGTTTCTTTATTTAAAGTGACACGAGAAGATAAATAGAGATAGAACAAGATAACTGGAGTAAGGATAGAAACAAAAAAAGGAAGAAACAGCCTAAGTGAAATAGAACCATAATAACAGAAATAATAACTTTTAATACGATGAGCACCTCTGCTACCTGCATCTGGCCTGAAGAATTCACAACACATTACTCCAGATTCACTTGCACTGCCCTTGGGACCACAAGAGAGGGCTAGGTGATGCAGTGGATTTACTTTCCTGTGCTCTGCTTAAGCCTGTGGATAAGAAGCAAATGCATGAGAACCCTTGATTCTTTTCTCTTACTTTGTATGTCAGTTCCCTAATTCATTTGCATAATTACACAGAAATTAGTTTTGGATTTCTGGAGACATTAACTGACAGGATAAGAAAGAAGTCCAAAAAGTGTTAGCAAAACGATAATTTTCCAGAAATAACTCAGGCGCTGAATATTCTTTTTCTTTATTCAGACACACATGTCAAAGTCTGTGCACCAGAGGCTGACCTGCATCGAGGAGCAATCCAGGGCCTTCAGTTGGGTGAGGTCAATGGGAGGCACGGGTAGCAGACCAGAGGATGAGAGACCAGGGAGATTAAGGTGCTCCACCATTCCTGATTGGTCTCATTTAAACTTGTCCACAACCTCAAAAATAGCTCCTTCATTAATCACTCCTTAATAGCCATCTCTTGAATGACCTAATATTCTTTATTTATTGAGTTGAGAGAGAGAGAGCATTGATTCATTATTCTACATTTTTATGCATTCATTGTTTGATTCTTGTATGTTCTTGTATGTGCCCTGACCTGACATCAAACCAAAAACCTTGGCATATCAAGACCACACTCTAACCAACTAAGCTACTCACCCAGGGCTTGAATAGCCTAAACAGAATGTGCCATCTCTTTCCTCACCCCCCACGTAATGAAAAAATACAGTCTAGTCACACAGAAATGCAATGCAAAGCTTAGGCAAGTGTGATTAACAAGAAAAAGGTATATATATGAAGTTAGAACAAGAAACCCATTTGAAAACATTTTGGGGAATGTTCATCAATTTTCTTCTCATATCAAGAAGAGAGAGAAATAATGCTGCATTGGGAGAAGATGAGGAAAGAGACAGCCAGAACCATTTTAGACAGTGATTCAGCAAACAACGGAGGGATGGGACATCTGGAGGAACTATTTGGAAGGAGTTGATGATAAGTACACTGGACTTTTCTGTAGCCTCCAAAAATAACAGAGCCTGCCACACACTTACCTCCGCAAATCTCCAGTGGCTATTTCCCCCTTCACCCAGACTAAGGTGAACTTAGCCAGGATGACCTCAGTGGCCTCACCCTAGCCCTTCTTTCCAAAAATGAGCGTAAGAATACCTACAAATTTGGCAACAATGACATTAAGTTACAAACCTCAGGCTGCTAATAGCATACCAGCGAGAAAAGAAGACCTTATCTCTTTACTACCACTTTGGTAAAGTTCTACTGACTTCCTCTATGCATAAAAGAAATACAAATCTAGCTAAACGTCAAGTACTAACCAATAAGTAAACTCTCTTTGATATATTTGTTAATTATCTCTGCTTCTTAGATTAAAAATATATATTACACTATTTGAGGTAAAGCTGGTCATTTTAATTTCTGCCATCTTCCTGTGTCACTCCTGAAGTAACAATGACAGCTAACTTATTTTTTCTCAGCCTAAGAGTAATGTGCTGGGCTTCCTTTTTAATGACAACAATCATTTTGGTGCCAAATGCCTCACGTCTTAAATAATGGCTTGAATCTTGGCTGCAATTATAAGATAAGCTTTTTCTCATAACCTTTTCACAATGGATTTTCATCAGCTCCTTCATAAAGGAAATTAAAATTTGCATTTAACTGTAAGCTCATTTATCTGAAATTGGAGACAGCGTTGGTACTTTGAGACATGATATTTACAAAGGAATACAACTTGGTCTATGGGGTTTTAATATTTTATCTCTAAAGGAAAAGAGAAGTAAAATCTAATTGAAGTTAATGAAGACTCGACAGAGGTTGAATGGCAGAGTGACTCAAAAGTGAAGATAAAATATTTCGGTACATATAGTGTGCTAACCTTTAAATATGCCCAAAAGAAAATCTATTTACATCCCCAAATATCTCAGTATCATCTCAGATCCAGGCAACATGGCTCTAAGCAGGTTTGGTGTATAACAGGATATAAAGTATCAGACGATAAAGGCCACAATAGGTGTGGGTTCCAGACAGTGAGTGACACCCTCATGACTCAGGACAGACAACGCAACAATAGCTATGGTCTAATAAAAGCAAGATGCCCCAGGAATTAGCAAAAAACTTTCAGTCAAAGTTGTCAGCTCATTTTTTCCAGAACCCAAGCTAGCATTTTGCATAACCTGAGAGTAAACAGCCCTGATGCCAGGACCTGAGAAACACCAAACTGCAAACTTGTGGAGAAGTGTCCATCCCTGATCCTGGATTCCAGTTCCCTGCTTGCCCAAAGGTCTCCTTCCTTTAATGTTGAGCAAGCACTACCAGCTTTGGTGGTAGGTGAGATTTGCCCATATTACAGTCTCAAATAGTAGAAAACATTCAAAACTAAGTGAGACAATGGCTAATTCAAAGGCAACATCTGTGGGAAATATGAATGCAAACTAGGAAAGCAAGTTGTCTGTCAGGAGACGAGTGATTCATAAATGTTTCTGGCAGGGGCTCACACAGATGGAGTCGTGTACACATGCTATTTTTTTCCCTCTAGGATTTGTGCCTAACAGAGTAAGTGATTGCAGACCTGAGCAAGTATGCATTGTGATCGAAAGCAAATGTAATGAACTTTTTGATCAAAGCATCATTGAATCTCTTTCCTTGTGATATTTCCCACTCTGGCTCCTTCCCTTCAGTAGGCAATTCGGGGAGATTCTTGACTGAAAATGTTTGTGCAAATGCAAATGCTGTGACTTCCCTCCTGGCAGGGATTTCAACCCTGACAGGATACAGAGAAAAAAAAAATCCTACATCCACTTCCCAGCAGCCCTAGGGAAAAAAATGCCATCATTCCTGTTTGGGCCAAATGAGGCCGAGGAGTTGGTCTCTAGTGTGAAGACACCACGTGCACAGAATTTGAGAATGTTAGAATTGGGATTTAAAGGCTCACAGTCCAAACTTCTCATTGTACAGACGCTGAGACCCAAAGAGGTTAAAGTGACTTACCAAGTATCCCATAACCAGTCAATGACAAAACCAGGATTATAACCAAGTTCTCTTGATTCCAAGTTTAGTGGGTCTTTTCTCCATTATGACACATAACCTTTCATTCATTAACTCCTTTATATATTATTTATTTAATGGTCATCATATGGCAAGCAATGTTCTGAGTGCTGGAAAAGGAATAAAAAAAAGAGAGACAAAATCTTGCCCTGGCCAGGTATCTCAGTTAGAGTGTCATCCCCATATGCCAAAGTTGCAGGTTCAATCCCCAGTCAGGGAACATACAAGAAACAGTCAATGAGTGCATAAATAAGTGGAATAACAAATCAATGTTTGTCTCTCTCTCTCCCCTTTCTTTCCCCCTCCCCTTCAGTCCCTCTCCTGCTTCTTTTCTCTCTCTCTTTGAAATCAGTATGTAAACTATTTTTAAAGAGAAAAGCTTTGCCTCTATTAACTTACAGTCTAGTGGGAAATAACAACATTCAGATAAACAAAAGTTAAATAAATATATGGTATTATGTCATATGGTAAATGCTTCAAAGAAAATAAATGTCAAGGGATAGAGAGTGATGAGGCACAGCTATTTAGGAAAAGGTAAGCAGGGAAACTTTCTCTGGGGTGATATTTCATCAGAGTCTGAATGAAGTGAGGATGCAAGCCACACAAACAGCTGAAGGGGGAACATTCTAGTCAGAGAGTACAATGTGTACTAAGCCAGGAGGCTGAAATGAGCTCAATGAGCTTGGCCCGCGGTGGGTGGGGTTTGCTGCATGAACTAAGTGAAGGGGAGCAGTGGAGGTGAAGTCAGAGAGGCCACTAGACGGCTTTCAGCGGGGTAACAATTTGATCTCAGGGTTTTTGTTCTTGTCATTTTTTTAACGGACTTCGACTGTTACGTAAAAAAAAAAAAAAAAAAAAAAAAAAAAAAAAAAAAACACTGAAGGGGGAAGAGAGAGAGAAAGAGAAGATCAGGAAGGCAATAAGGAGACATCTCCCTAAGGCAGAATTTAATTTCCTTGAGCACAAGGATTTTTGTTATGCTTGTTCTTTGCTGCAAATCAGCACCAAGAATAGTGCCTGATGCGTTGTTAGGATCTTAGAGTATTTGCCGAATGAATAAATGCCTGAGAGATAAGACTGAGGGGAAAGTTGACAGTGGCTTGGACTAGGATAATAGCAGTGGAGACAGTGAGAAATGGGTGGATTTGGGTAATGTTTTGAAAGTAGAAGTAACAAAATAGGTTCAAGATTGGATATGTACACCTAGTAAGAAAGAATTCAAGAATGATCTCTAGGGTTTTGCCTTAAGCCCTCTGGATGAATAGTGGTGATTTCTCAGGCAGAAACAGATTCAGTGAGGGGAAATCAAGAACCCTGTCTTCATTATGTTATGTTTGAGCTATATATCAGTCTTTTGAATGGAAATATTGACTAAACAGTTGAATAGAAGTGCCTGGAGCTCAGGGAAGAGTTTAAGGTTGGAGATATAAGTGGATAGTGTTTAAAACCATTGAACACCATAGTTCACCCCATTTGGGCTATTCTTTAATAAGTACAGATGAAAAACTGATGGGGATCCAAGGAGCCCTGGGGCATCCCAATGTTTCAGGGTGGGTGGTGAAAAAAAGAACCAGTGAAGGATTTTTCCTAACATGAAGTAATAACAGGCGAAGAAACTTGAGAAGAGAAAAATGAGAAACTGAGGTATCCTAGAAGCCAAGTGATGAAAGTGTGTTTCAAAAGAAAGGGATGATGAACAATTTCAGTTGTTTCTAAAAGATCAAGGTGAGAATTGAGAATTAATCATGATATTTGGCCATACAGGGGTCACTGGTGATACTAATAAGTGCAGTTTTGGTGGCATGATGGGAACAGAACTGTCACTGGAGTGAGTTCAAGAGGAAAGGAGGAAAAAAAAAGAGAAGTAAGAGTACATTATCTTTCCAGGAAATTTGCTATAAAAAGAGTAAAGAAATAAGGAAGAACTTGGAAGATGATGAAGGGAGAAAAGAAGGGTTGCTGTTGTTTTTCTCAAGTGAGTGTCATTACAACAAGCTGGTATGCTCATGGAAGATCCCACAGAAATGTGGGAAATGATGACGGACAAAAATGTGATGTGTACAAGAGAAAAGTTTGGGCTAGATAAAAGAAAATGGAATCCAATGCACAAGTGGAGGGCTCAGCTTCAGAACAGAGCATGTGCAGTTAATCTGGAAGAGAGGAAAGGCAGAACACCCCGGTGCAGTTATGATATGCTGGTAGAAAAGAGAGGAAGTCCTGTTCTGATTACCTTTTTCCCAGTGAGATAACAAGGTCATCAGCTGAGAACATAGGGGAAGGAAGGAGTGTCTGAAATTTAAAGAAGAGAAGATGAGGAAACAGCTGTAGGAGATTGATTCCAAGAAGAACACTCTATGCAGCACCAGTGTGGAGGGGAACAGCATCAAAGAACATCAGTCACCCAGTTGCCAAAAACAAAATGAGGGTCTGTTGAGAGCCAGGTGTGGGCAATTAAGGAGGAAAGGGTGGCTCCAAGTAAGAGAGTGGTACAGAAAGAGGTCGTAGTGGTTGCTTTAGACAATGTTCATCTACCCCCAAAACTTGAAAGAGAATATCAAGATGGAATAGCTCCATATTGCTCTTCTTGGAAATGCAAATGTTAAAAAATAATAAATTATTTTTCTGAATTCAGGAGAAACACACTTGTCACCTAAAAGCATTAGTTCTTTCATTTTATTAATTCATAATAAACTAATACAGAGCCGTACTCTGAACTGGCAACGATGGATATGTACTATGACATTTAATTGCAGAGTAATACATCCTGTACAGGACAGAAGATTAATAAGTTGTTAAGCTGAAGCAATTCCATTTGTGCATTGAGATTACATATAACAATAATAATAGTAACAATGACAGAATTATATGTTCCTTCAGAGTTCTTGAGAGTGTAGGAAAACCCAGAGAGACTTACTCATTATTCTGAATAGTTCTATTATTTATTTTCTATGAAGGTTTTTATTTTTAGCTGCCTACTTCTTTTTTATGGAAGGTTTTAATTAATTACTTTTACTGCTTTGTAAATCTCTCTCTCTTAAGTACAGTTTTAGATAACACTGCAATTCAAATCTTCAAGTAGCTTGAAGGTTTCCTTTTCTCTTCAATAGTTTTAAAGCACAGAAGTTCTAATGTCTGAGAGCCAAAAAAAGCAATTTTGGACTTTCTTTGGGTTAAAAGGAACCACAACATTGTTATTTTCAAACTGGCTTCTCTCACCACTTTCTGAGGGAGGAGATAAAGAGAAACCATACACACATGCCATCTTAGTCCGCTGGGGCTGCCATAACAAAAATATCATAAACTGGGTGGCTTAAACAACAAGTATTTATTTCTCACAGTTCTGGAGGCAGGGAAGTCTCAGGTCAAGGTGCCAGCATGATCGGTTTCTGGGGCAGACTGCTGACCTCTTGCTGGGTCCTTATATCATGGAAGGGATGAGGGAGCTCTGACGGTCTCTTTCACTTTTTTCTTTGTTTATCTTTATGCTGCTGTGTCATTTACTTATTTTTTATTGAGGTTATTGGGGCAACATTGATTAATAAAATTATATAGGTTTCAAGTGTACCATTTAGACAACCATCAAATCATAACAAGATCAAACAGCTAATTCTTGTATCATTTGCTCAACTGGAACCTCTTGTGGTCTCTTTTATAAGGGCGTTAATACCAATCATGAGGGTCTTTACCTCATGACCTAATCACTAATTCTAATTACTTCCCAAAGGCTCCACCACCTAATATCACATTAGGGGGTAGGATGTTAGAGCACATCAATTTGGGGATACACAAATATTTAGTCCATAACATTCACACATTTTGCAGCTTTTTTTTTTTCAAACTCAAATGGATTTAGGGCAAGTCTTTAACTATACTTTAAATTTTGCTGCAAGGAAGTATTCTCATAATTATTTTTATTCTGAATTAAGAATGAGCTTTCAATTTGAAACATCTTGCATTGTGATAACTCAGGTATTAGTATGTTTGCAAAGTAGCTCAATATATTCTACTAAGTTAAAGCTTTTTTTTTAGACTTTTAAAAGAAAATGTCTCTATTTTCACTGTTAAATCTCCTTTACCTGTTCTGCTGATCCACATTCACATTGTGTTTCTGGAGGAACATCACTGCACACACAAGATGGCACCTTCATGGCCATTTGCATTTCTTTGGATGAAGTAGAAGCTCTCTTGTTCCACACAATCAAGACCACAGCTAGGTGACTAGTTTTTTGAATGTGCCAACTTCAGCAGGAAAGGCAGAGAAAAGGATCACATGTTCTACTGTGTTCACTCCTGCTCTGATCAATGCTGTCTATCTGTGTGACTGTAACCAAGTAAACTGTGCAATTTGGGAGCTGACCAGGAATCTGAGAGGACCAGGACCAGGAGGGCTAAATACTTGGGTATCCAACTGAGCTGGAAAAACAAGCCTGAACTGGGACAATTGTTCAATCCCAGGTTATATAATACAATGACAAAAGCTCAGTCTTTGGAATCAGACCTATGTTCAAGTCTTAGCCACACAATTTAGTGACTATTTAATCCTTAAAATATTATTCAATTCCTGTGACCTTAACTATAAAAATGGGAATAATAAGGACCCTATCTCAGAGAGTTGTGAGGATCCAAAGAAATATTGTATGTAAGGCAATTAGCATATAAGGCTCAATTTGTACAGGAGAGAATGGATCTCAGTTAATACTCAAAACAGTCCTAAGGGGTAGACTGTTATTACCATCTCTGTGTTGTAGACAAATAAATGGAATCACAGAGAGTTTGAGTAGTTTGTTGAAGAACACACAGCTCATCAGAGGCAGAGACAAAAATCTAAACCTAGGCAGTCCTCCTAACCACTACACATGGCTGTTTCTTATAGTTCTTTGTTCTGAAAGGTCTTTTGAAATGGGAGTTAAGGCTGTGATTAGAATCAGTCAGTGGGTAGAAAAGAGGAGGTTGTAGCAACAGTGATGCCAGGACCCAAAAGGGCAGTACTTGCTGTTATGGGTGATATGTTCATACAAAGATGGACATCAGACAGAGGGCAAGACCCAGGAAAAACTGGAAGAATCCTTAGGGGGATCAACCTTTATCTGGTGTCCAGTAATCATAGAATGAAGCTTAAAAGCAGGGTATAGTTGTGCACACAATGCTTCAACTACAGGATATGAGAGAAAAAAATCTCCCCTTTCCCACCCCAAATCCTAAGTCTGATTGGTGGGGAAAATAACTTGGTGCACATAAGACATCTACAGGCCTTGAAGAAAGAGAAATCAAAGCAAGGACTGGCACCATCACTTCCAGGGCAACATCTATAGGATGGAAGGATTTACTGAGACTTCCCCATCTTCAGCAGGATATTTTATATTTTCTTTCCAATGATTAGCACTGGGTGATGGTTACAGATGTAAGATATTAGTCTGGATATGCTTGGCTGAGTTTGCTTAATAAAACATGACTTGTGGCTTCAAATGAGATGCAAAAGATCATGCTGGCTTGGAGCTTCCTTTTTCTAACCCCATGATTGCCTTCACCCTTTTTCACAGCCTCCACCACCAACACCAACACCAACACCTTCTTAAATAGGACAGTAGCTTGAGACTGTGAAGTTATAATGAAACTTATTTGTACCATGGTTCTGACCTCTCAAAAAGTTATAACTAAACTTGCTTTTACCATGGTTCCTTCGGTGGGCTATTGTGTACATGGCAAAACAATCCCAGGATCGGTTTGTAACTGGTTCCCTCATACAGTCAAACTAGTATTGAGATTCTCCCTTGATTAGCTGCAAAGGAGTTAGAAAAATAGCAGCCAGTCAAACTGGACATCTTTACCCAGTTCAGATTTATTATACCTATGCTGTCCCACTCCACTTCTTTTTTCTCCTCCTCTCCTTTCCTGTTTCCTTCTCTCCTCTGGTGTCTCTAGATTGGATTCACTAAGACCAACAGCCTACTACCACACACTTCTTCCTGTTCCTTCTAGGGCAAACAAGCTTTGCGCAGTCAGCACCAAAACTAGGGACAGCTCCTTTCCCTGGGGCTTCCCAGCCCCAGTTCCCTGTTGTGGTTTTACTGAAGGGCTATAATTGGTAGCTAGAAGGTTCTTAGATCCCCCACCCTCACTGTGGCTTTTAATATCAGAGTCTGGCTGAACAGTTAAGTTTTTCTGCCATAATATTTTCAGAGCTCTCAACGTCTAGTGGTAGATAAATGGAGTCAGTAGAGACTCACAGGAAACATATTTGGTCCAGGCTTAAGTCAGAATTCACCAATAAGGCTTTTCATTGGCATTTGTTAATCTTAGATGGATGCTTGGGTACACTTAGAATCATGGAAAGGGTGGAATAAGAACAACAGCCTCTATGTCAGTATTTCAGAATCCATCCTGATCTGAGTTGAACTTGCTAGGCTGGACCCCTAGAATATCTCACTGCCTCTAGGCCTCAACAAGTTCTGCTGATACTTCTGTAATCTTTCAAGAGGATGTCCAAACTATTCTGCCACTATTTGGACAGACCTTAGAAGCTTGAGCTGGCAATTCTAAAGTTATTTGAGCATGTACCAGGATATACCCCATGTTCTCTGGAATACTTTAGACAGTGTCTGGGGTTCTCATCTCAGGCTCCCCTGTGGGCAACTAAAGGGATGGAGTTGGTATCAGTATGCCCTGGGGAAGTGTAGGGAACTAGTTAAGACTCTTCAGGTACTAAAAGGCACTCCAAAAAGTGCTCTGGTTTGGCAACCCTGGTTTCTCTCATTGTAATGGAGAGTATTGAGTTGTTGCACTACATTTTGCTACCTACTACCTGTCCTAGCTCACAGAGAAATTTTGGATCTACCCTAATGAAATACCAAGCATATATTTTACCTTTGTTATCTGTATAATAAACACTTGAATTTTTTTTCAAATTATCATGAGATGTTCCACAAGTATTCGAGAGATACCATTGTGACTCCAATACATATCCAGTCCCACCACTGAACTCACCCACCTTCATTTGAGAGGAGAGCAGAGGTGAAATACATTCTAGAAAATGCCAGGGTCAGCCTTTCAGCTACAAAGATCCCAGTAGACAAAGAAAACATTCCTTTCCAGGCACTTTTACTGAAGTGTGATATCTGTGGCTGAACAAGATGTGGCACCTTCCCATGTGAGCTCCTTCTGTGAGAAGTCATGAACTTATTACAAGATAGTAATTGTAGAGCAGAGTGATTGTTGTCCTAGATTTTTATCAAGAAACTCCTTCCAGAAAGAATACCTAAGAAAAGAAGTTTCTTCTGCATAAATTGTATCAATCATTTTAGGACTTTCCATATATGCAGTGACAACTCCTATATATGTCAAAACTACTTGAGGTAATGGTATCTTTGTGTGCTTTTATAATGAAGTTGGGCACCTACATGAATTCTCCTGTAATATCTGGAATGGGGAGGGAGGAAAAGAACTATTGGAGGCATGATCCATGTAAACTGACTTATTGCAAACAAAGTATTAGCCAGAGCAGCTCTGTTCAAAATATATGAACATAAGTATTTGGGAGTTACAAGTGCATAGATGTCAAATGATACTCTGCCACACTTGACCTCTATTTGAAGTTACTGTTAGCCCCACAAAGAGTAGATACATGAAGCTAAAGCTCAGGAAGAAGGTCAGGACTCCAATTTAATTCCTTATTTCATCCACAAGCCAACAATAAGCTCCCCAAATCTGACAGGTCCAAGAAATTTCCTGAAAATCACAGGTGGATTTAGAGAGTCTGTCAGTCAACTGTTATTACAACAATGCTACATAAAAAACATCTACAAAATATAAGTGGCATAAAACAATAAGCACTTACTTAGCTCATGCAATGGAGGTTAGCTAATCTGATCTGTAGTTGGCTGGATGGTTCTGTTCCACATGTCTCTCAAACTTATCCCAAGACCAGCAGTAGTCTGGGAATGTTCTTCTCATGAATATAGCAAAAGCACAAGAAAGCAAGTGGATACACACAAAGTTTCTTAAGGCCTAAGCTTAAAACTGGCATACAGATCTGATGCTATTGGCCAAAACAAGTCTCATGACCAATTTCAAGGTCAAGAGGAGGGGAGATCAACTACAGGTCTTTAATGGGAGAAACTGAACAGGAATATGACAAAGAAGAGGAGTACCAGGAAGGTAATGTGATCTGCCACAAAGGTGATCAACAAGCAAATCAAATGACAAGCAGACTGCAATGGGACTTGTGTACAGATGTGAAAAAGACCAGCAGGTCAGGGCTTCTTCTGCAAAATGCATTCCCTTCACATGATACCTGGCCTTGTTACTATTGACTCTAGGACAAGAAGAATGAATATTGAATCAAATCTCCTCTGGTCAATGCATACCCTCTGAAATAGCTCTAAAGAAT
Organism: Anoura caudifer; assembly: GCA_004027475.1. Classification (NCBI taxonomy): domain Eukaryota; kingdom Metazoa; phylum Chordata; class Mammalia; order Chiroptera; family Phyllostomidae; genus Anoura; species Anoura caudifer. The sequence goes on along the minus strand of PVKU01001496.1, from coordinate 98,278 downwards.
GAAATTGGTGTGCATCCTTCCCCTTAAACAGTACTCTTTAAATTCACTTAGCATATCATTAATACACATGAGTAAATAAAAACATTCCAAGTACCTTAGAAATCCTTTGTTATCTGGATACAAAGTGGTGCTCACTAGTTATTGTACAATAATTACATGGTGAAGGAATAAACAACCTCTCTGTCTTTGCTGATCTGACCATCAGAGTGCGGATAACATAAACTTCAAAACATTTCTTCGGAGATCTTCAAATGCATTAAGATTCTTAGAAGGCTTGGCAATAATTGTAGAAATGACTGTGTTATGACAGCCAAGTGAGAAAGCTAGGTCTATCGGTTGGCTACTTATGAATTATTATAAACTTGAAAGCAATAGGGTCTTGGAAACTTAACCATACCCTTGAATTCTGAGCATTGTATGAATCTATTCAAATTGTTTTTCTCTAGTATGGTTCTGTAGAATCAGAGAGAAATTAAGACAGCACTTGCCATTTCTATGACTTTTGGATCATACCTTAAAGATTGTTCTGTGTCTTCACAAACTTTCTTGTTTTTCACTTTTATGCATCTTGCCAGAGTATTTTATCTCAGAATATTTAACCAAGTGCAACTCAGCAGCTGTTCTCAGTTAATATCTTCAGGTTAAATCAGTACACACACTGCAAACTTGTGGCAGACCCTTCTGTGTGGCATGGGCCCAGCTCCCACTCGGAGATGCACAGGACCCACACCCACAGATAGATTCCCTCGTGGGTAATCAGATTTGCAATATACTTAGGCTGTTTTGAGACTGGCTTTTTGCTGAAACCCCCTCACCCTGTGAGTACTTTGCAGAGGCCCAGTGTAACAGGCTGCCTATTCATTTGCTAATGTCCTTCTTCTGTGATGTAATGAGGGGCATTGGCTCCTTTCTTGTAACCAGGATAGGAAGAACCATCTTGTAATGTAAGGGAATATTATTAGAATAAGGGCCTGTCATGGCGGAGGCTGCAGCTTTGGCTCCTCTTAAGAGAAAAGCCAGTCTGTTGTCCTTATTCCTCCACCAGGCTCAGTAGTCTGTGTGTATGTTTTAATTCATCCATAATGATGCGGACACTGCTGGCCAGTGTCTGCTTCACAAACTAAAACCTGTTTGTTTTAAAAGTCAGCAAGTACATGCACATCTTTGAGATTTGTTCTTGCCACCAGCATTCTCCACATTCAGATGTTCTAAAGAGATCAAAGAGGTCTTTGCACTTGGAAGAGTAGGCATATATTTCAGATATAATGTCATCAAGGAAAAATATAATTCATATTATTTGGTTATCTGGATTATCGATGATTGTTATTAGAAAAATGGACCTGCATGTATAACAGTCACACAAAGATATGCAAATAACTACATTTAGATATTATTAAATAATTTTTTCACTGTATAATCACCTTTATTTTCCTAAATAAGTCATGCTATCTAAGTTCCAAGGAAACAGTATTTCAAAATACTCTTTCTCTAATGCAGCAGCTAACAATTGTACACTAACCCCGTGAAGGCAAGTCATATGAAGGCTTTTCAGACATTTTAATACTTGCTAAGGTAAGGAGTTAGGCCACCAAAAATTTCCACGATAGGGCATTTGTGACTATGCCACCAGAAGTCAGAGTTATAACATGAACTTATCACTCCATGTACCCACTGTTTAAACAAACAACCCTTGCCTTCAAACATTATGGACCACAACACACAGGAAAATGCACATTTAACATCACAACTCAACACACGCATGCATCCTCAAACACACATAACTGAAATGATACTTTCAAGAAATAGTATTTATCTTTAATACATATGATGCACTATGATATTTTGCTTCTCTTGTGTTTCATTATGTTTCTAAATGCTGATAGCAATGTACTGAAAGTGATTTCAAAACCTATTAGTAGGTTGTGACACCTGTTTCAACTTTGGAGAAGTTGAGCCTTCATGGATGTCAAAGTCCAGGTTCCCTGGAAATCAGACTGCAAGGCAAAGCTTTAATGCTTTGGAACTTTTATCTCAGGAAGGCAAGAGTGAGAGGAAAAGGAAGTGAGTCAGGGAAAAAGGAAGAATGCATATAAAATTGTGCATTACTGAGCTGGCCACAGCTTCACAGAAAAACACAGCTGGTTGCTCATTCACAAAGGAGGGATATCTCTAGAGTTCTGCATGGAACCATTACCTCTGAGAAGACCCCTTAATGGAGAGAGAAGCAAGCAAGCTATTGCCTGCTAATTCCTTCCCAAGTGTCATTTCTCAGTGGTCAAAATTCACCCAATTTCAACTCCCCACACATTTCTAGATTATATCACCCAATTCTCTGGGAAGAATCTCTTCCAGCAATTCTGGCATCTACCCATGGAAAAGATGCCAACACCCAGATCTCATCCCCAAGGGAGCCTGAGGCAACCTGAGGTGAAGAGATAGTCAAAGCAGACAGTATATGAGGGTACTAAATGGCAATGGAAAAAATTACAATAAAGATTAAACAATTTTAAAAATGCTTTGGAGATGACAAAAGATGACACAAGTTGTCACTCATTTCTAGCTAGAAGTGGGACAAGCAGCCAAAGCCCAGGAGCCATGCAGAGCTGAGAATATCTGGGAAGTCCCCAAAATCAAGGACACTGTAGTGGGGGAAACAAAGGTCTTGGAGTTGGATAGACCTTGGTTCATGTCCTTCCACCTCCACTTCCTAGAAATGTGTTATCTGTGTAAGTTGCTTTACTTCTTGATAGATAGCATTAATCACCTAGCAGACCGGGTATAAAAATTAAAGATAATTATGATTTTCTCTAAAAAGACCTTTCACATCTTTTATTAGATTTATTTCTAAATAGTTATATTTTGATGCTACTATAAATTATACCTTATTTTTTCTTTTTGCTAATTAATGCAATTAAAATTATATACAGTAAACTTGCAAAACTAATTAATACCAATATTTTATCTACAGGTTTTATTCTCTGTGCAAAAAATCACATTACCTTCTAATTATATTTTTCCTTATTACTTTTCAATCCTAATGTCTTTTAATTTTTTTCAGATATACTTCCTGTGCTAGCTAGAGCCTTCAGCACAACATTGAATGGAATTGTAAAAATAGGCACACTTGTCTTATTCCTAATATTGAAGACAGAGCTTTCAGTGTTTCACCATTAAGTTTAAAAACTTCTGTAGGCTTTTTTGTAGTTGCTCATTATCAGGTCAACAGACTCCCTCCTATTTGTAGTGTGCTATGAGTTTTTTTCATATAATGGATGTTGAGTTCTACCTATCATTTTTCAACATCTGTTGACACTATTTTTTTCCTTTGATCTGTTAATGTAGAAAATAACATTGATTTTCCAGTGTTTTTTTTAAATAAACTTGTACTGTATTCTTTCCATTACCATTTAGTCCTCTTATACTCCCATCACCACCCCCACTCCATCATCACACTGTCATCCATGTTCATGAGTCCTTTTTCCTTTTTCCTCAACTCCTCCACCCACTACACTTCCCTGCCTTAGCATTGTCACCCTGCTTTCTATGAGTCTGTCTATAGTTTGCTTGTTAGTTCAGTTTGTTCATCGGTTTGTTCACATATGAGTGAAATCATGTGGTATTTGTTCTTCTCTGACTGGCTTTTTTCACTTAGCATAAAGTTCTCCAGGTCCATCCATACTGTCTCAAAGGGTAAAACTTTCTTCTTTTTTACAGCGACCAAGTATAATTCCATTGTGTAAATGTCCCACAGTTGTTTTATCCACCCATCTACTGAAGGACTTAAGTTGCTCCCACATCTTGGCAATTCTAAGTAAAGCTGCAATGAACATAGTGGTGCTTATGTTCTGTCAAATTAGTGTTTTGGGTTCCTTCAGATATATTCCCAAAAGTGGGATCATTGGGTCAAAACGCAGATCCATTATTAATATTTTTAGGTATTTCCATGATGCTTTCCACAGTGGCTGCACCAGTCTGCGTTCCCACCAACAGTGCACAAGGGTTTTCCTTCCTCCACATCCTTGCCAGCACTTGTTGTTTGTTGATTTATTAATGATAGCCATTCTGACAGGTGTGAGATAATATCTCATTGTGGTTTTAATTTGTATTTCTGTGACGATAAGTGATGTTGAGCATCTTTTCATATGTCTATTGGCTATCTCTATATCCTCTTTGGAGAAGTGTCTATTCAGGCCCTTTGCCCATTTTCTAATTGAGTTGTTTGGCTTTTTGGTGTTGAGTTTTGTAAGTAATTTATCAATTTTTTATATTGGCTCCTTATCAGATATATCAGTGAATATGTTCTCCCATTCTATGAGTTTTTTGTTGTTGTTGTTGATGTTTTCCTTTGTGCAAAAACTTTTTAGTTTGATGTAGTTCCATTTGTTTACTTTTTCTTTTGTTTCCCTTACCTGAGGAGATATATCTGATAAAGTATTGCTATGAGCAATGTCCAAGATTTTGCTGCCTATGTTTTTCTCTACAGTTTTTATGGTTTCAGGTCTAACATTTAAGTCTTTAATGCATTTTGAATTTATTTTTATGTGTGGTGTAAAATGGTGGTTTAATTTAATTTTATGCACATATCTGTCCAATTTTCCCAACACCATTTATCAAATAAACTATCTTTAGCCCATTGTACTTGCTTACTTCCTCTGTTAAATATTAATTGACTATAAAGATGTGGGTTTATTTCTGGGCTCTCTATTCTGTTCCATTGATTTATGTGTCTGTTTTTAGGTAAGTACCATGCTGTAATTAATTACTATGGTCTTATAGTATAGTCTGATATTTGGCAGCATGATTCCTCCAACTTTGTTCTTCTTTCTCAGGATTGCTGTTGCTATGTGGGGCCTTTTGTGGTTCCATATAAATTTTTGGAATATTTGTCATGATATATGTCATTGGAATCTTGATAGGAATTGCATTGAATCTATAGATTGCTTTGGGTAGTATGGACATTTTAATAATGTTAATTCTTCCTATCCATGAACATGGTATGTACTTCCTCTTATTTGTAATTACTTCAATTTCTTTCTTCAGTGTTTTATAATTTTCCAAGTACAGGTCTCTTGCAAACTTGGTTAGATTTATTCCTAGGTGTTTTATTCTTTTTGAAGCAATTATGAATGGGATTGCTTTCTTTTCTTACGTATATTTTACTGATTATGCTATTATAGTTGTCTTTTTTTATCCCCACCACCCTGCAACCCCCATGCCCTCTAGCATTCCACCCCCACCTTAGTTCATATCCATGGGTTGTACATATAAGTTCTTTGACTTCTGTTTCCTATACTATTCTTAACTACACCATCTATTTTTTACTTACCAGTTATGTTTCTTATTCCCTGTACCTCCCTCCCCCATTTTTTCCCTTTCCTTTCCCACTGAAAACCCTCCATGTAATCTCCATTTCTATGGTTCTGTTCTGGTTCTAGATTTTTGCTTAATTTTAGTTTTTGTTTTTTTTAGGTTCAGTTGTTGATAGTTATGAGTTTGTTGTCATTTTACTGTTTGTAGTTTTTGATCTTCTTCTATTTCTTAGATAATTCCCTTTAACATTTCATATAATAAGGGCTTGGTGATGATGAACTCCTTTAACTTGACTTTATCTGGGAAGCACTTTATCTGCCCTTCCATTCTAAATGATAGCTTCGCTGGATCGAATAATCTTGGATGTAGGTCCTTGCCTTTCATGACTTCAAATATCTCTTTCCAGCCCCTTCTTGTTTACAAGGTTTCTTTTGAGAAATCAGCTGATAGTATTATGAGCACTCCTTAAAGGTAACTATCTCCTTTTCTCTTGCTGCTTTTAAGATTCTCTCTTTATCTTTAATCTTGGGTAATGTAATTATGATGTGCCTTGGTGTGTGCTTTCTTTGGTCCATCTTCTTTGGGACTCTCTGAGCTTCCTGGACTTCCTGGTAGTCTATTTCCTTTGCCAGATTGGGGAAGTTTTCCTTCATTATTTGTTCAAATAAATTATCAATTTCTTGCTCTTCCTCTTCTCCTTCTGGCACTCTTATGATTCAGATATTGGGATGCTTAAAGTTGTCCCACAGGTTCCTAAGCCTCTCCTCATTTTTTTGAATTCCTTTTTCTTCATTCGATTCTGGTTGGATGTTTCTTTCTTTTGTTCCAAATTGTTGATTTGAGTCCTGGTTTCCATCCTTTCACTGTTGGTTCCCTGTATATTTTGCTTTATTTCACTTTGTGTAATCATCATTTATTCCTTCATTTTGCAACCAAACTCAGTCATTTCTGTGAGCATCCTGATTACCAGTGTTTTGAACTCTGCATCTGACAGGTTGTTTATCTCCTCATCACTTAGCTCTTCTTCTGGAGTTTTGATCTGTTTTTCAGTTGGGCCATATTTCTTTGTTTCAGTGCACCTGTTATGTTGTAAGGGGATGGAGATGTAGGTTTTCACAAAGGTGGGGCAACTCACAAGTCTGTGTTGTAGCTCTGTATGTGGGGGAGGGGTCAGAGAGGGAAAAATGACCATTCTAGCCCCACTTTCCAACAAACTTTCCTGTGAGACTGGGAGTTTCTCCCACTGTCACAACCCCCACAGCATTTTACAGCTAATTTTGACTCTTTAGTTTCCTGTTCAGCCAGCCCCTGCCTTGCCCATGAGGTTCGCCACCTTGCTCTACGTCCTCTCTGCTTGGCTGCCCATCGCCCATCTCAACCCTTCCTACCAGTCTGGGTGAACATTTCTTTAACTCCTTGGTTGTCGGAGTTCCATGCAGTTTGATTTTCTGGTACTCCTGGTTGTTTATTACTTTTAAATTGGCTGTTAGCCTTCTTTTGGTTGTGCAAGGAAACAAAGTGTTTCTACCTATACCTCCATTTTGGCAGAACTCCTGCTTACTTAATTTCCCTTTCTGTTATTATTGGAAATAAAAATGCAACTGATTTCTATATATTAATTTTGCATCCTGCTACTTTGCTGAATTCAGCAAAGCAGCAGGCAAGACTACTCTCAGGCAAGGCAGGAACTGGCTGAACAGGAAACTAAAGACTCAAAACTAGCTGTAAAATACTGCAGGGGTTGTGACAGCAGAAGAGACTCCCAGTCTCATAGGAGAGTTTGTTGGAAAGTGGGGCTAGAATGGTCATTGCTCCCTCTCTGACCCCTCCCCCACATACAGAGCTACAACGCAGCCTTGTGAGTTGCCACACCCTTGTGAAAACCTACATCTCCACCCCCTCACAACATAACAGGTGCACTCCTAGTGGTTTCCTAGTGGAATCTTTGAGGTTCTCTATGTACAGTATCATGTCACCTGCAAATAAAGAGTTTTATTTCTTCCCTTCCATTTTGATGCATTTCATTTCTTCTTCTTGTCTGATTGCTATGGCTAGAACTTCCAGTACTATGTTAAAAAGGACAGGTAAAAGCAGACATCCCTGCCTTGTTCACAATCATAAGGGGAATGCCTGTAGTTTTTGCACTTTGAGTATGATGCTGGCAGTGGTTTTTCATATATGGCCTTATTCAGTTGAGGTATATTCCCTGTTATTCCACTTTGCTGAGAGTTTTTATCATAAATGGGTGCTGGATTTTATCAAATGCTTTTTCTGCATCTATTAATATGATCATGTTGTTTTTATTCTTCATTTTGTGTATGTGGTGAATCACATTTATTGATTTGCAAACGTTGTATCAACCTTGCATTCCCGAAATGAATCCCACTTGATCATGGTATATGATCATTTTGTTTGTTTGTTTTTCCCCAAAAACATTTTTATTGTTGTTCAGTTACAGTTGTCCCCATTTTTCCCCATTATCTCCCACACCCTACCCACCCCCCACCTCACACATTTAATCCTCCCCACCATTGTCTTTGTTAATGGGTCCTTTAGACATGTTCCTTGATGACCTTTCCCCTTCTTTCTCATTATCCCCTTCCCCCACTCCTGCCCCCAGTTACTGTCAGTTTGTTTTTATTGGTGTATAATCATTTTGATACTCTATTCAGTTTGCTGGTATTTTGTTGAGAATTTTAGCATCTATGTTCACAAGGGATATTGGCCTATACTTTTCTTTTGTAGTGTCTTTATTTGGTTTTGGAATTAGAATAATGCTGGCTTCATAAAATGAGCTTGGGAGTCTTCCCTCCTCTTGAACTTTATGAAAAAGTTTGAGGAGGAGAGGTGTTAGTTCTCAGAATGTTTAGTAAAATTTACCTGTGAGGCCGTCTGGTCCAGAGCTTTTGTTTGTTGGGACTTTTTGATTACTGCTTCAATTTCAATAGGTATAATGTGTCTATTCAGATGCTCTGACTCTTTGAGATTTATTTTTGGAAGTTTGTATGTTTCTAGAAATATATCCCTTTCATCCAGGTTGTCCAGTTTGTTGGCACACAGTTGCTCATAATATTTTCTTGTAATCCTTTGTATTTCTTTGATGTCTGTTTTAATGAGATATAATTTCTGCACAATGAACTACATTCAATCAAATTGTACAATTTGATGAATTCTGATGAAACCAATAGAACCCATACAATAGAACTCTACAAAAGAGTAACAAGATTCTGGTTCCTGTGCTTCTTTGGAATTCATCCCTTCCAGCCCCAGTTGACCATGGTCTGCTTCTGTTAGAAAAAGATATTTTAAAATTTCTGAAAATGTATGTATCATTCAGTATGCATTCTTTTGTGCTTCAATGTGTGCTCTGTTCCAACTTCTTTCAATCTGCATAATGATTTTTGAGGATATAGTATCAGCATTTATCTTATACAAATTATTTTGAGCCTTTTCCTTATTTATTTTCAAATCATTTTTACATGCCATTATTAAAATAAGCTATTTTTAAAGATATCACATAGGATTTTAATTTTTTAAGTAACATATAATATTGTTACTTTTTACTGTTAATATTACCAAATCCTAATGCATCACCAAGCCCTTATTACATGAAATGTTAAAGGAACTTATCTAAGAAAAAGAAGATAAAAATATGAACAGTAAAAAGACAGCAAACTCACCGTTATTAACAACCATACCTAAAACAAAAGAAAACTAAGCAAACAACTAGAGCGGGAACAGAACCACAGAAATGGAGATCACATGGAGGGTTAGCAACAGGGGAGTGGGAGGGGGAGAGAGGGGGAAAAAGGTACAGAGAATAAGTAGCATAGATGGTAGGCAGAAAATAGACAGGGGGAGAGTAAGCATAGTATGGGAAATGTAGAAGCTAAAGAACTTATGACACATGGACATGAACTAAAGAGGGGGAATGTGGGTGGGAGGGGGTGTGCAGGGTGGAGGAGAGTGAAGGGAGGAAAATGGGACAACTGTAATAGCACAATCAATAAAATATATTTAAAATATTACTAAATTCTAAGTGATATGTCATAATAATAAAATTTAGAAAACTATTTTATAAAATTATCTAGCATATTTATGCTTAGATAATTCAATAGTTTAAAGTAAGTAAATATTTACTTATTTTCTGTCTATATTAAGTACAAAAGTGAAGTAGGATACTTCATGTATACTGTAATTTCATTGTTATTTTGCAAGAAGCATACTATAACTGCAAATGTGATATAAAGGAACTAAATCAGTTTTCTAATCCTTGTATCTGTTTTTACTTTATAACACTGCAGCATTTCATTTACTTCTTATTTTTTAACATTTGGGTTTACAATACCCAATAATTAAAAGAGGGAAAGGAGGCATATATTTACTCTGAGGTAAATGCTCAGACTGAAGCCAAGAAATTTTTATCAGTTCAATAATTAAACAAAATTATCAAATGACAGTTGAAATCATTTTTCAGCATCTGTTGAAATAATATTTTTCCTTTGGTCTATTAATGTAGTTCAAAGGAAATAATAGCATTGATTTTTCTAGTTATTTTTTTAAGCCTTGCATTTGTAGGAAAGACAGAACTTAAGTATATTGTATTATTTTTTAGACTTGCTGGATTGGCTTTGCTAATAGTTTTTTTCTTTTCCTATAATGCAGTGCACTTTATACCATTCTTTACAAGTAAAAAGAAACCACTAATAACAAACTATTCAAACAACATATAACAGGACAGCCATGAACTGGGGTTCAGTGTGTTTCTTTTAAGCTTTCATATACTGAACAACTACTAGATGCCAGGTATCAAAGCCAGTGTTTCTGAACATTTTGTCTCACTGGAACCTCACCAGATTCGCCCTCTCTTTTTATTCCAATTATAGTTGACATTCAATATTATATTAGTTTCAGGTGTACAGCATAGTGATTAAATATTTATATATTTAACTTATAAAGTGACCCCTCTCCCTGATAACTTTAGTATACACCTGGTACCCTATGTAGTTATTACAATATTATAATTAACTACATTCCCTGTGCTGTATTCCACATCCCCATGACTATTCTGCCAGTTTATACTTCTTAATCCCTTCACCTTTTTCACCCAGTCCCCCAACCCTCTGCCCCTCTGGCAAACATCAGTTGCTTCACTAATAATTTAAGATTGCTGTATTTATGCTCCTGAAAGAGATTCACTTGCAATTTTCCTTTCTTGTATCATTCACATCAGGTTTTTGGTGTCAAGGTTACACTAGCCTCATAAAAGTAGTTGGGAAATATTTCCTTTTTTACTCTACTTTGGAATAGGTTTCCGTAAAATTGAAAGTACCTGTTGCTATAATGTCTGGTTCGACTCCATGGTAAAACCATCTAAGGTCTGGAGTTTTCTCTACAAGAAGATCTTTAACTACCTGTCAATTTTGCTAATGGTTAGATGATTTATGTGTTCTATTTCTTCTCAAATCAGTTTTGGGAAGTTTCATTTTTCTAGGAATTTGTCCATTTCATATAAATTTTTAAATTAACTGGTATGAAGTTGTTCATACTATCCTTTTACTGCCTCCTTAATGCAGGGTGTTACATCCTCTTTTCATTGTTCATGTTGTTTGGTTGGGACAGCTTTTTTTAAATCAATCTTGCCAAAGATTTGTCAATTTTATTTGTCTTTCTAAACAACCAAATTTTATTTTTTTCATCCTTTTTATTCAATACTTATTTTCTATTTTATTAATTTCGGCCTAGGTCTTCCTTGTTTCTTTTCTTCCAGAGAGAGAGAGAGAGATGTTTTTAAATTAGTAAGGAACCAATTCTTCATTGGTTTTTCTATTAATAGAATGCCAAGATTAAATTCTGAATTCTAGTAATTTGAACCAGAAAAGTAAAAATCCATGGTCATCCATGTGTTCCAAGGCTCCCTAATATTAAGACAGGAAAAGAGAACCAGCTCCCTTTATTTTAGGTTTGAAAACAATACCCTTAATCATGCAAAACACAGTGTAGAGTTGAAAAAAACAAAACAAAAAAACAAAAGAAAGATCAAATTATGCAGCAAAGTCTGCCAACAAAAGAAAATAAAAGGCCTATTTTTCCGCATAAGTCATAAATATCAATTGGTTAATATAAAATAAAATGTTTTTCATGGCTGCGTGGCTACATCTGACCGAAACTCCAGTGTTTGGTGAGTGTTGCTGCCTCTGTGTGCAAGAATGGGGGAGGTTTGACTCTCTAATTTCAGAACATCTAAACCAGACAGGGTCACTTTAAGGATACATGAAAGTTGTCATAATCCTAAATCATAAAAGTAAATATGAACATGTCTAAATGCCAATATCTCCTCACTATTATCTCTTGCCAAATTTGTACTGACAGAACTAATAAAAGGGAAAGTTACATTTTTCCACATTTATCTCATTGGTAAAATATCAACCACATGACTGGCTTTTGAACTGTCAAGATAATGGCAACATTTAACACTTCTCAAGGGAAGATGTCAAAGGAGACCCAAGCTGTTACTTAATACTGTTACCCCTTTTCAGATGTGAAGCTAAATTCCAAGGATAGCAGTGTTTCAAGAATGGCACATCTGTCAAAACAAAATTGATTATCATAGAATAGTTCTTTTATTTGTTTGTTTTTTCCAGATATGTTATATGGATCAAAGTTACTCTCACAGTTCTGAAATGCAAAATAGTCATTAGCCATCCTATGGAAGGATATCAAAATTTAAGAGTACTTAGATATTTCCTCACAAGTACAGAAAACATAAGGAAAATGGAGTTCGGGGTCATCTAAGGTATAGCTTCTTTCCCAACTGAGAAACAGGCAAAAAAAAAGCAGGGGAAGTGAGCCAGTCAGGAGACAGTTTGGAGTTAGTGCAAAGTATGTAGGACCAGTTGTTTGCAAGTCTCCAGAAGCAGTCCTGGGAGAGGAATTGGTAACCAGGACTCAAAGGAGTGAGGAAGCAGGTTTTGGACGCCTGCCTGGCGTATAGGGAAACTTTACCCTAGAGTATCAAAGCACCAAGGCAGGACCAGGACACTCTGCACAATCTGAAACGGTGACAGAGGACAAACAAATATCAGCAGCTAGATTGGACACTAATATGAGTCACCAAGGAAAATTCATAGTTAAATATAAGTGTGTTAAATTTTTGAGAAATAGACACAAGATAATTGCTGAGTTTATTGATTTCTGAATCTGCTCCCAGCCTTAGTCTTGGAGCATATGCTGATGATTGTGTCATTTGAATCATGAGCCATAAATTATCTCAGTTCCAGAACCAAAACAAGAATCTTTGTGGAGACTAAGCAGTTCTATATTTTAAAGAGGGAAAATATCTTAAGCATTTAAAGGATTTGTTTCATCTTCACCTACAATATAAATTAAAGGCCACATCAAGAACCAGAAAGTATTCCCTAGTGTAACTTCCAACCCACCCAAAAGTCTTTAGTTTTTTACTCCCTATCACTGTGCACTATTGAGCCAATTGCATTGTGAGGCCATTCAGTTTAGTAGGAAAAATAGGAGTTCTACCTATTATGTGACAGCAAGTTTTCATGAGACAAATACAAATAAGACATGGTCCTTTCCAGGGAACAAACTTTTTTTTTTTTTAAAGAGGCCATAAAGCCTACCAGGGGAGCCTTGTATAATCACTTATTTTTAGTATATATGTAGGTTTTGTGTCCACATGGCTCTAGCCATGGCAAGATGCTCCATAAATATTGAATGAAAAAGTATTTACCTCATGTATTAGTTTTCTATTGCTGCCATAACAAATAACCACAAATGCCATGGCTTAAAAGAATACCCACTTACTATCTCACAGTTCTGTGGGTCAGAAGTTCAGGTACAACTTATCTTAAGATATCTCTACTCAGGGATTACAAGGCAGAAATCAAGCTGTTAGCCAGGCTGGGATCTTATTCGAAAGGTCTGGGGAAGATGCCACTTAGGGGCAGAAATCAGTTCCTGCTGTTGTAGGACTGAGAGTGCCATCTCCTTGAAACATGGCTGCTTCATCTTCAAACCAGCAACAGGACCTCAAATCTTTGACTTCTTTTTCTTTTTTAAATATTTTATTTATTTATACTTTGAAGGGAGGGAGAGAGAGAGGGAGAGAAGCATCAGGACATCCAGGCAAGATGGAGGAATAGGTAAATACACTTTGCCTCCTTATACAATCAAAAGAAGGACAACAACAAATTTAAAAACAAAATATAACCAGAACTACCAGAACTGTATAGAAGTCTGACAACCAAGGAGTTAAAGAAGAAATGTTCAATCAGATGGGCAGCCGGGGAGGAGAGGACATACAGCATAGCAGCAGCTGGAGGACTGGAGTGTCCCACATTTGCATGTGAGACAGACTGCACAGCCTAAGGTTCTAGCATAGAGAAATAAAGCCTCAAAACCTCAGGATGTGAAAACCTGTGGGGTTTGTAGCAGCAGGAGAAACTACCAGCCTCACAGGAGAGTTCATAGGAGAGACCCACAGGGTCCTAAAATTCACACAAACCCACCCACTCGTGAATCAGCACCAGAAGGGCGTAATTTGCTTATGGGTAGCGGGGGAAGTGGCTAAAAGCCAGTGAGAGCTGAGCAAGCAGCATTGTTCCCTTTCTGACTCCTCTCCCACAGACAGTGCCACAACACAGAGAAGTGGGTTGCCCCACCTTGGCGAATACCTCAGGCTCCTCCCCTTAAAACATAACAGGGATGCTGAGACACAATAATAGGGCCCAAATGAAAGAACAGATCAAGGTTCTATCAAAAATAGAACTAAGGGATGAAGAGATGACCAACCTATGATATGCAGAGTTCAAAACTCTGCAACTCTGATAATCAGATTGCTTCCAGCACTTGGCTACTATAAATTGTGCTGCTATGAACATTGGGGTGCAGGGGAGTGGTGGGGGAAAATGGAGACAACTGTACTTTAACAACAATAAAAAATGTGAAAAAATAAATGACTTTACACAAACATTAAAAAAAAAAAAACACTGGTAATCAGATGCTCACAGATGTAGTTGAGCATGGTTGCAAAATAGAGGAAGAAGTGAGGGCTATGCAAAGTGAAATAAAGAAAAATGTACAGGGAACCAACAGTGATGGGAAGGAAACTGGGGCTCAAATCAATGATTTAGAACAGAAGGAAGAAATGCACATTCAACCAGAACAGAAGGAAGAAATAAGAATTCAAAAAAATGAGAAGCTTAGGAACCTCCAGGACAACTTTAAGCTTTCCTACATCCAAATCATAGGGGTGCCAGAAGGAGAAGAGAAAGAGCAAGAAATTGAAAACTCTTTGAACACATAATGAAGGAAAACTTCTCCAATATGGCAAAGGAAATAGATTTCCAAGAAGTCTAGGAAGCTCAGAGAATCCCAAAGAAGTTGGACCCAAAGAGGAACACACTAAGGCACATCATAATTATATTACACAAGATTAAAGAGAATGGGAGAATCTTAAAAGCAGCAAGAGAAGAGGAGACAGTTATGCACAAAGGAGTTCCCTTAAAACTACCAGCTGATTTCTCAAAAGAAACCTTGCAGGCGAAAAGGGGCTGGAAAGAGGTATTCAAAGTCATGAAAGGCAAGGACCAACATCCAAGATTGTTCTATGCAGCAAAGCTCTCAGTTAGAATGGAAGGGCACATAAAGTGCTTCCCTGATAAGGTAAAGTTACAGGAGTTCATCATCACCAAGCCTTTATTATAAGAAATGTTAAAGGGACTTATCTAATGAAAAAAAGATGATAAAAACTATGAACAGTAAAATGACAAAAAACTCACAACAACTGAATCTAAAACAAAAACACAACAAACTAAGCAAGTAACTAGAACAGGAACAGAACAAGAGAAATGGAGATCACATGGAGGGTTATCAGCAGGGACAGGGAAGGAGGAAGATTGGGAGGGGGGAAAGTACAGGGAATAAGAAGCATAATTTGTTTGTACAAAATAGACAGAGGGATGTTAAGAAAGTGTAGGAAATGGAGAAGCCAAAGAACTTATATGTACGACCCATGGACATGAACCAAGGGGGCGTGGATTGCTGGAAGGCACTGCGGTACCAGGCATAGGGGGCCAATGGCCAAAAATGGGACGACTGTAAGAGCATAATCAATAAATTATGCTTAATAAAAAAGGAAATTAAAAAAAACTATCAATGTGTGGTTGCCTTTTCACACACCTGGGGACCTGGCCCGCAACTCAGGCATGTGCCCTGACTGTGAATGGAACCAGCGACACTTTGATTCACAGGCTGGCACTCAACCACTGAGCCACATCAGCCAGAGCAGAATGATGCTGCTTTTATAATGGATGGAGTCAGGCCTAAAGATATCAGATCTTAGACTCCATCTCTCAGCTCTGTTCCCTTCTGGGCATGGGCTCATTATTTCCTACTTCAGACTTATTTTCTTCTATTCCAATTTTGTGTATTCACAAATGAGTGACCTACAAAAAAAAGGAACTTTTCTATTTAAAAGTCTAATCAGAGTCCCTCTCTCTGGACTTAGAATTTAAGCCAAGTGTTCCATTAATAAGAAAATTGTTTGATGCTCATTCATTCCAATACCATAATAATTCATTCTTGATACTGAGATCCACTCTTTCCTCCAGAGCACTCTGGGTCTTGACCTCTTCTGAGTCTTACCTTCCTGTCTTCCTTCAGCAGATGCTGAGGTGTCCTACCTATGTCCTCATTACCAGCCAGTGTCTTCATTACCCAGCTGCTGTGTGAACTGTATCTAACAACTTTCTCCAGAGCATTGCCCTTGGCTGATGACTGAGACACATCACTCAGAGATGCCTTGGAGGTTTTGGTATCTCCCTTTCCAAGGCAGTCAATGAGTGACTGATAGGAAGGTATGAAAATCCAGCCCCCTTGCCCTAAGATACACACTTCCAAACTAACAGTAGACTTTACCTAAGACCCCATCCTTGCTCAGCTCCTCGCCCTTGCCTATACTGCTACAAATTTTCCTGGAGAGCAAATTAAAACGTCGATAACCATGGGTACCTCAATCTTTGTCTCAGGCTCTGCTTTTAGGGAACCTACCTAAGATACTTCCTTTCAACTCTGCTATTACCTAATGTCTCACCCAAAGTCCTATTTTTGTGTAACTCAATCAGAGTTCATTTCTGTTGTTTAAAACAGAAGAACTCTAACTACACTCTGAGAACAGAGAAAAGGTAGAAAGTGGAGAGTGCTCCATGATAACAATTCCACTAGGGCCACGTAGAGTGGAAAAACAAATTGTGATGGGGAAGGTAGTTATTTTTGAGTGTCTTAAACCCCTGACTAGTTTGTAGTGCCCAAGGGAGAATCATGTGCTAGTTGCTGTCCTATCCCCCACACCCTGTAGCTCAAGGCCTTGCACAAAGTGGATGCTTAATAGATACAAATGGATTGATCTCACAGAGGTAAATTCCTGAAAATGATTACAATCTATCAAAGACAAACAAACTGACAATGAAAGTATTTTTCTTACTTATTTAATTTCTTACATGGCAAATTACAGTTTATAAAGTATATCTACTTACATCATTTCCTTTACTCATTACAGTGATTGCACAAGGTGAGTACTAACAATAGCCCTGTTTTACAGGTAAGCCTTACACCACTAGACTTTTGCCCAAAATGCATAACTAGTAAGCACTGACCAAGAACATTCAATCCAAATTCTATATTTCTTCTTCTAAACACAACCTGGCAAAGGCGGGGGGGAGGGGTCAATCCCCTCCCACTTGGTCTTGCGTTCGGTTTTCTTGGCACCTGAGATTAAGGAGAGTGACTGCACTGTGATGATGAAAAATGTGTTATGTTTTACATGCTCTCATTTCTTTCAAAATGGAGAGTAATTGCAGCATGAAGGAAAGCCACAGAGAGTTCTAAAATGATGTATGAAAGATGGTGGGGGGCGAAGCATGTCGGGGGCTCGCAGAGGTAGGTTTTATTGTTACTCTTCTTTAATTCTTGGCATCTATTGTTTCAGCTGCTGAGGGCTTTGAGTTTCTTCCCCAAGAAAAAAGCAGAGCCAGTCCAATTTCTTTTCAATTATCTAGTTTCACTCACATCCTTTAAAAACATAATTAATTAGTGTGGTGTGTGGCCACTTCCAAACAAGGAGCCAAAACTTTTACTTTACCCATTAGGAAAATACCTCCCACTCAAGGAGAGAGCTCTACGTTGCTTGTTCTCAATGCCAAAAAGCAAAGTGTGAACAGTTCATCTGTCTCAAATATATAGGTATCATATGGGCCCCATGTCTGATCTTTGAGGCCCAAGAAAATATAGAATCTCATCTGAATAGCTCTTGAAAAATCCTCCACAAATCTGTTTGAAATTGTCTGCTGGCTGCAATTTTCCCATTCACACTGATGGTGTCTGATTTTCCATTCCTTTCTTTAATAACATTTTTATACCTAGGGCCATTGATTTCAAGCTATTTTATTCTAGGGCTGTTAGGCTTCACACCAGCTGGAAAAACAGGAAAACCTTTCCTGGGCTCCAGGCTTCTCCTGCCCTCCCACCACCCCCTAAGGGCTCAACAGGAGTCACTCTGATCTTGCCTGGCAATGTTCTAACATCAGCCAGAAAATTTTCCAAGTGGGATCCAAGCACACACTGAATACAAAATCATCTGCCCTGGTACCCTTGTCCTTTGCCTAAAAATTTTAAAGCATGTTTTCAAGAACCAAAAAATGAAATCTCCCTCTACAGACAGTATTTTGTTGGCCTGCATCATTACAGCCAAAACGGTTCCAGTCACATATCTGTCTGCATTCTGATTTAAGGGTCAGAGAGGTTAAGGGACACATGCTTAATTACCCAGGGGTTCAGCAGCCAAGGGTGGAGGTTCTTGTCCACGCTTCTCTCCCTGGGTCTCAGGATGGCCTTTGAAAGACATGGTATTAAAATGTACATGGTATGTAAGTTTTTCTTAAATCAAGCTAATTACTTTGGTTCCATATTCCAAATATGGGACCACTTCACCACCTCTTTTGTCTTTCGTCTTCCCCACTTAAATGATCATTATTTAATTTTAACTGAAATAAAATCTGATGCTCATATATTTCTTGCAGAGAGGGCATGAGGCTGAGGAAAGGGGGACTATAATCCATTGGTGGTCCAAACAGGAAAGATAATTCAAAGAGAGGGTGTATTCCAGGGGCATGACTCACAAAGGTATGGATGTAGGGGAGCTACGCATAGGGAGTGCAATAACCTGGAGACCGTGACCACGGAGCTCTTACCACCAGTGGCCTTAAAGAGAAAGGGGAAGAAGCAGTTATCAGAATCCAGGAGAAAGAGTTGGATGGAGTCTGCTATCTTTTTATTGACTTTTGGTAGAAAGACACAGCCAGGCCTCACAGGGAGGGGGCCTGGGCTCACCGTTGTCCCCTTCCCACAGCTTCCTGCAAGCCTTCCCTTTGGTCAAACACAAAAGAAAGCCTGAGAGCCCAGGAACCCCTGTGATGTAGTCCACATGGGTCAGCCTGTCAGAACCAATAATTTTGCTGAGTCCTTGTGACCCTTAGAAATAATAACAAGAACCGCATATGGTATCACTGGTAGGTACAGGCACCAGTACTTTATTTCTCCTAATCCCTTTACCACCCTCTATTATTGGTATTTTACCTCTGTCTTACAAATGTGGACATTGAGGCTCAGAAACTTTCAATAATGTGCCTATTGTGGTCACCCAGCTCATAAGTGCCCCATCCTGGATTTGAACTCCATTCTGTCTACCACCAAAGTTCTTGTTAGTATGTCCCACTGCATAAAAAGTATCCATTATTGTGTTTAGTACCCAATGAGGTTCAGTAAAAGGTAGCTTGGCAGGTAATACCATTAATGATGACAAGAAAAGAGATGACTCTTATTCTGGAATCACTGTGTGCTCTGTGCTGTGTCCTTTATATACGTTATCTCAGTTAATCTTCACAGGCACTAACAGATCTCATCCAAGAAGATCCATTGTCACTGGAGGGGTGAACAAATTTTGAGCAAGGAAAGGACTATATGGTAGCCAGATCATGCCTCCTGCATCGCCCTCTGCAGGGAGTCTAATTGACTAAGAGCCCCAACAGCTGTGCTCTGAAATCTCCTCACTGCCTTTGCTCCAAAGTCACACTTTCCACCAGCTACTCCCAATAAATGACTGAGTGTAACAGGATCACACTACATCAGGCCCTTTCCTAGGGGATGTGGATTTCTTTGATAAGCAACTTTGGCTTCATCACTCCTTAGTAGCCTCGCCAAACTTTTCCCAGAACTGCACTTCAGTCTTAACACGTTTCCAAGCAACCAAGTTCCCTCCCTCCCTCCCTTTTTTTCCTTCCTGCCTCCCTTCCTTCCTTTCTTCCTTTCCTCCTTCATTTGGGGTCAGATCTGCATTACAGTCTGAGGTCTCTCCCAGTCTTTCCAAGCTTCCTCCCTATTTTTGCTAAGAGGCATTTCCCCTAAATTTTTCTTGGAAGGGTAACTCTGTCTTAGTGTCTACTTTTTGGCAGATCTGCTTTCTAGCAGATCTCAACACAGACCTAACAGTCTACTGAAATTGTAGTTTTAAATATAGCATTTTGCAGATGATTATTGAGTATGTGTTGAGTGTTATTTACAGAGCTGTATAAAAGATAAAAAGAGAAATAAAGTAAGCACCTATCCACAAGTAGTTTACAATCTAGCAACATAGTTGGTATGTACAAAGATATACATGCTTTAGCTGGTTACCCGATATGCCAGAAGGCGAGACCATAGTGGGCGGTAGGATTCCATCCTCTTGTGCCTTATGTTAGTATCAGTGGGAATTCCATGCATGTTCCCTGGCAATGTGATTCTTTGAAAATGTGGTTCTAAATCCAATATCAAACTGTGGTTTTTTGAATCATAAGTGGAAATGGCTTGGCAGGAAGAAAAAAATGAACCAGCCGTCTTTGTCCAACTGTATAAAATATGTATTTTCCAAGTATCCCATTCTTTCCACTGTTTTGTTTTTTTTTTTTTTTAACAAAGACCCCAGAAAATATGCTTGCACTCAGGAAGTCCTCCCCTCCTCTAGGGCAAATGAACGTAGCAATGAAGTAATTTGTGTAAAGTGTTTGTTTTACTTACATAGCAGACTGTTATGCTATCCTGTTCCCCCACCCCATCAAAAAAAAAAAAAAAAAAACTTAGCTGAAATTTTCTTACATAGATATTTTCTTTCCTTATAATGAATTTTTGGGGTATATGTGACATACCAAAGAGACAGAGAGAGACACATACGCAGAGAAAGATAATACTACTTGCCCTTTTTGTTGGCTCTGAAGTATATCTTTTACAAGTCAAAGAATTATAGGCCAAAAGACAATTTTAATTTTCTATCATTTTCTTGCTTGAAGGAAGTAATGGGCTTTTTGTTTAAAAAAAAAAAAACTATTAAAACTAATACAAAATAATATTGAATGTAAACTGTAATTTAAAAATAAAATTTAAAAAAGTAAAAGAAATAAAAAAAAACCTAAAAAAAAAAAAAAAACCACACCTACAGCCCTCAAAAATAGCAGCCATCACTTTCACATGCCTGGAGTCTATCACAACTAACTAATCACTCTAGAGGCAGAATGCAGTGTCCAGATATGGATCATTTATGTAACTTCCAGGTGTAGTGTTAGTTTATTTAGTGATTTAAGTGATTTCTCTCCTTTGATATGTTACTGAAAAAAAAACAATCAACAAACAAAAACTTAGTCAGACTACTGTCTTAAGGGAACAGGGAACCTCCAAAGTTTTACGATGTCTTCTCAGCTGCCAGGATGCCCCCAGCATATGTACCAAAAACAGCCTATAAAATGTAAGCAGGAGGGTAAAGTAGAAAGAGCTTTTCTAGTGGTCTCTAAATTAGGTGGCCAGATGTCTTCAGTTATACTTGAGGCATCTAGCTGATTCTGAGAAGCCCAGCATGGGTTCTAACTAGAACTCAATGAAACACGGATGCCAAGCTGTTTGTCTCCTCAGCAGTGACCACCAGTGAGATCTCACGCAGCTCCACCTATCAGAGGCCTCAGGCAGCTGCCTGGCACTCAGCACACCTACCCAGCTGCAGTGGCAGCATCTTCTTTTCCTTACAGTTCAGACACCCCGGAACAAATACTCTTATTTGAAAATAATATTGACAGAAGAAAAATAAGCAAGTGTCTAAAACGCAATGAAATGAGTAAAATCTCTGGTCAATTTCATCATTTATTATGGTTCAAGAAAAGCCTTTTTATAGAACCTGGCTTCCCTTCTGTGTGGTCTGAACATTTCAGTCTTATATAATTTAGTCACTATCTGTTTTAAATGTGCTATGCTTACCTTCCTTTAATGTAGCTTTTTTTTAGGGTAAGAATCATTGTGTACTCTTCTTCCCCCAAACTACCCAGCCCAGCAAAGTATGCAATGGTTTGCACTTAGTAGACCAAGAAATAGGAATGAAAATTGGATGCTCTGTAAAAACAAAATAAATCAACTACTTTTGTCTTTAAATATATTTTAACTTTCTGGACTACTTATGAATGACCAAATTATTAAAGAGAAGAATTTCAAATATTCATAAAGATATTTTCTGTAAAAAATAATATACATAGACAATTATAAAATTAACAATATTTGTCTTTGAATTTCTGTGACCAACACTACTTATTGGACCACAGAATTGATAACTGGTTACATTTGCCATTTAAAATCATTTTTCGTTTCTTTCTCTTCTGTGACTCACTTTCTTCCATTAAGTCTTCCTGGGAAATTTTCCTTTCAAATTGGGTCAAAAGGCTGTAGATTTCCTCCTTTCTATGAGGCAGCCCATTGAAGGAAAACACTAAGTGACTAGTAAGGACAGAGATAAGAATCCTCTGAGAAATAGTTGAGCTTCAACAGTTATTCTCCTAGGCTATATGGAATGGCATTTTGAATTGTGATCAACATAAGGAATTAGGATTATAGGAGGAAGGTTAAAACATTTGAAAGATGAGGCAGCACTGATCAAAAGATTTAGAGAGCCCTCTGGGAAGCAATTCTGACTCCACAAGTAGCATTCACCAGTCTGCCCATTTTGTTTCATCCCCAGGATTTTGGAGAGGAGTTTGTAAGATGAGGGGCAGAGCAGGAAGAGGGAAAGTGCTTAAAGAAAGCTTCCCATGCCAAAGACTTTTCTCTTCCTTATAAGTTCCCTTAACTAAGCAACAAACCATAATCTTTATTAAAGACAAATACAGTAAGGCCATTTTCATCTGAGAAGAAATGGCACTTTATGACTGAAAATGACCATATGCTTTTCCTAGTACACCTGGTGTTACTAATGGACTGGGTTATTGAAAATGTTTTTCCATCCCTCAGACAAAAGCAAAAGTAGCCATATCACTAGTTAACAATAAAGAGAATGTTGAGCACCTGGATATTTCAGTAATTAAGAGGTCCCAGAGCACTTCAGTCTGTTATTAAACACAGACCAAAAAAGAAGTGGTTTCTACAATTTGCAGATACATTTATTCTCTGCCTTACCTTACTTGTATCTTTTGGAAGCTGAGCACTGAACTTAAGAGTCCTCAAAACTGTAATTGAGCCCCAGTGCTACTTACTATCCTGTAACTTTGGGCAAGTTATTTAGTCTCTCTGAGCAAAAATTATTCTACCTATAAAATTGGAATATTTGTATTTGCCCTACTTAAACAAAAGAGTTTTTTTTAAAGCTGGAAAGGAGACATGCATGTGAAAGCATTTTATAAATTATAAATCATTGTGCAACAGATTGTGTTAAATGGATTAGCTCTTGGTGGGGGTCCTTTGATGATCTGTCTTGAGTTCCCCTACGAACAACATGTGGGGGGTCCTAAGCTGACCATCCTCCAGGCCTCAGCAGACCTTCTTCCATTGCCTGAGTCCAGAGTTGGGTGGAGAGTGAACGAACCGAACCTAAATCAAATCTACGTTCTCCTTGTTCCTGACAGATATCCTGGTAATTAGCATTCCAGAGTTGTTCTCAAAGATAAAAATTGGAAAAGAAACTGCAACTGCATTGGTTTAAGTCCTTAAAAACTATAGGGAATTTTCTGTTTTGTGCATTCTATTAAATTATTTTTGGAGAGCCCAAATTAAATGATACAGATTTATATATTCCATAGCATGTATATAAATACAGGGTAGAGCTAAAGTTTTCATATGGAAAATAACATAACAATTAACAAATAATACTATAAGAGTAAACTCTGTATTTTACGTACTCACAACTGTAAACCTAATCTTGCCCCACCCTGTATTCATTTTCTTTGCTCAGGTTCTAGAGACTCATTGTGGAAAGTGTCCCTCTACCCCTTGGGTTTCAGTAAAGATGTTTTATTCTTCCTACCAAGTCATATCAAAGTATGGTCTGTGCCAGCGGTGTACTTTGCACATCCTGCCAGTCAATAACTAGGCTGCCATGGCTTTCATCCAGATTCTCATTTTTTACATAAATGGTTTTAAAACACACTCTATATTACATTCTAATCTCATGCTGCCCAGCAAAATATACATGATCCAATATAATGCTAATAATATTATGATGCAAAAAAGTTACCAAGGAGTCAAGATGGTGTTTAAAGACTTACTATAAAATCCATATGCTCACTCTGAGACTGTTCCAAATAAGCACTAGAAACTGACAGTTTAATGTGGTTCTGAAAAGGTCAGATCAAGAAGGAGGGAGGTTCACAAAACAGAAGCACATGCAAAAGATATATCCAAAAGAGTATCGTGACTCCTGTAAGGAGTTCAGTAGAACATGAGGCCCAAATTTCTAGCCCCAAGCTTAATATACTTCTGTTCACAAAACAGACAAAATATCATTTTAGAAGCACTGGAAAAGTAAAGCAATTCAAGTATTGTGTGTTTGTGATAACCCAAATCAATGGAAAATTTAGCCACAAGATCCCTTCCTTAGAATGAATAAATATGAACACCTAGATTTTCAATCGCCCCATAGACAAAGATTTTATATATCCATCTGCCATTTAATTCAGTTGTCTGATGAGAATTCTCCATGTGCATTATAACATGTTTTCTACACAGTTTGATGCCAGCTGTTTTCAAATAATGTTTCAGACATGATTATTGGTTTATATATTCCCATGATACTTTTTCAGGGTAAATCTCGTAAATAATTTTTGCTTACTCAAATGTAGCTTCAAATATGCATCTTTTTAAAGTGAAGCTGAAAAGTTTGCTAAGGCCTTGTATTAAATGTAAGGTCTACTGCCCTGGCCTGTTGGCTCAGTTGGTTGGAGTGTTGCTTTATACACCAAAAGGCTGTGGGTTCAATCCCTAGTCAGTGCACATACCTACACTAGGACGGAACCTAGGTTGTTGGTTCAGTCCCCAGTCGGGGTGCACACGGGAAGCAACCAAAAGATGCTTCTCTCTCACATCCTCTCTCACATCAATGTCTCTTCCTCTCTCTCTCTCTCTCTCTCTCTCTCTCTCTCTCTCTCTCTCTCTCTCTCTCTCAAATCAATAAACATATCCTTGAGTGGGAATTTAAAAACTTTAAAAATAATAAATAATTTTTTAAGTGTATGGTCTATTATAATACCATCTCTATAGTTTACCACATTCTTGTATTCCAGACAGAGAAATTGAGGCAGAAAGTGGAGACTTTAATTCAGATCACTTAGTGATGAGTCCAGTGAAAGAATTCATGTTTCCAAATTCCTTTTGTTATGAGTTTTCTTGAGCTGCCATAGAAGACCTTCCTCCAGCCATGTTCAGAACTGTGACAAACAACTAACTGCCTTTAAAAACAAGAAATTGACTTCTGTAATTCATCTAATTGACACGAGTAAAATCAAAAGCTAGTAGGACCAAATAACCTTGTCCCAGGCTGCATGACAATTCTGTCAGTAAACTTCCAAAGTGCAAATATGCAACTATTCAGCAGAAAATAATAAAAAGCTTCAACATGTCCCTCAATCCAACATAAATCAAAACAAACAATATTAATGTCATATCAGGTGCTTCCAAACTGACCTAGACAAAGCAAATCACCAAGCTGAAGTATAAAATAATTTAGAAGCCCTCTTCTTGGAACCGAGCAGTGAACCCCAGGGAAACATGTGCCACCCTCTGGCTGGTGTGCGCACCAGTGCAGGAACCAGCTGACCCAGCCCGAGTGGGGCCTCTGCCGGCGCACCAGGCCCAGGGGAACTTGCAGCCAACCCCCCATTTTCATTAAATGAGACTAACAGCCAACAAAGTATGTAATCAGATATCTTCTGTAATAAGGAAAAGCACAAGAAAAACAAGAAAAGAACATAGAAATCATAGGCAGAGGCTATCCCAGGATTCCCCTACCCTAGATGGGAAGTTTGAACAATGACAAGAAAAGATTAAATTCTGAGGATTTTTTAATGTAGTAACTATGGCTCAGTACCCCTATATTTTGATTCAAAATTATTAATTCTTACAGCAATATTGGCAGCAATGTGCACTCAGGAATGGGTTTTCTAGTTGCAGAATTGAGAGATTATATCTGCCTCAAAAAGTAACCTGTAAAGTAAGAATTAGAGAAAAACAGAAATGACATTGCCACAGCAATCACTTGCAAGTCAGCAAAAATAAGAGCAACAGAAATAAAATCCTAACTTGCTGGGTCAGAGGCACTACCGTCTTCCTTCAAAACTGCTTGCTACAGGTGTTTCACGTTTACCTAGCAATGTATTTCGTGACAAGTTCTTCCTCAGTTGAGGAGTCATTTTGAAAATGTTTTCAATGGCAAAGTGTATTTGAATCATTCAAGAGTACTTAGCAAATTAAGTTATGCTAAAACAAGTTTTATATATCTCCTAGACCTATTTCTAAATTGAGAGTCAATCAAAGAAATTGTTCACATTTTGAGGGGGACCCCAAAACACTCAGAATTTACTTATAAAAACATCGTGTATTTATTCATAAGTGTTTAAACTTCACTCACCTTCAAAAACTCTCAATTTGATGCAATACACCTGTGGAGATGTTTTTCCACTGCTTGAAACAGTTTTTGAACTCATCAATTTTGATGCCTTCTAGTGCTCCTGCTATCTTTTGCTTCACCTCTTCTGCATCGGCAAAATGTTTCCCTCTGAGGACTTTTTTTCATCTGGGGAAACAACAACAAAAAAATGTTGCTTGGGTAGAGATTAGGTGAATAGGGAGGGTGGGGCATGGGGGTCATGCTGTTTTTGGTCAAAAACTGCTGAATAAGCAGTGTGGTGTGGGCAGGTGTGCTCATAAATCACCCATTATAAAATGGGCAAGTGCATTGAGTGAATCTTCAAAAAAAATTTCACTGAAACCAAACACAGCCTCTCATAACAACACCAGCTGGTACACTGATACAGATGGGTTCCTAGAACACTCACCTAGCAAGGGAAGCCTGTACTACAAGGGGCCTACCCTCCAGAAGATAATTCCTTTTTTGGGGAGTCTCCCCTCACATATAAGTATTCTATCTCTTACAAAATAACTTTTTCAAAGGAAACTGTCCACAACAATCATGAACCTGATAAGCTAAAGGGCTTTGGAAACTACCTACCTATCAGAATCCCCTCATCAGAAAATGAGACTAGGTTAATAATCCTACTCCTAACCTTCAACAAGAGAGTTTGAAATAGAAAATAAATCTAGTAGTAAGTTGCTCTTTCATTAAAGACTTATTTCAGTCCTTTCTCACTAACTCCAAAAGAGAAAAAAAAAGTCAAACAAAATCTTATAGTTTGCTTCCTAAATATAAAATGCTATGAAAAGATGCCCAGTGTCACTAATCATCAGAGAAATTCAAATTAAAACCACAATGAGATATCACCTCACACTGTCAGAATGGCTATCATCATTAAATCAACAAACAAGTGCTGGCAAGGGGATGGAGAAAGGCAAACCCTTTTGCACTGTTGGTTGAAATACAGATTGGTGCAGTCACTGTGAGAAACAGTGTGGAGTTTCCTCAAAAAATTAAAAACAGAACTACCTTATGACTCAGTGATTACACTTCTAGGAATATATCTAGAGAAACCCAAAACACTTCATTTAAAAGAATATAGGCACCCCTATATTCATTGCAGCGTTATTTAAAACAGCCAAGATTTGGAAGCAGCCCAAATGACTATCAACAAATGAATGGATTAAAAAGTTGTGGTACAGGACTTCCGACCAAGATGGAGGCGTAGGTGGACACACTGTGCCTCCGCTCACAACCAAAATTAAGGACAACAAAGATTTAGAAACAAGGATACAACCAAAACTCATAGAAAACTGAACTGTACGGAAGTTCAACAACCATTCGTCCAGACTGGTAAGAGCGGCAGAGTCGCGGCAGGAAAAAGTGGAGGTGCGGACCTGGCATGCAGGCAGCAGCAGCTGGAAGACCCCAGGTGCACAGGTGGTGGCTAGCAGACCCTGGGCACTGGGTGGCAACTGTGCAGACCCAGTGAGGCCTCGCAAGGTGGCTGGCTGACCAGAAGGTCCCACATTCGCATGCAAATACTCCAGGCAAAGGGGAAGAGGTAGAAGGGACTGTAATCTGAGAGACAGCAGAGCAAACGCCATTGTTCCCTCTTGGACCCCACCCCCACGTACAGCGTCACTACCCAGCGACTGGGCTGCCCCGCCCTGGGGAACACCTAAGGCTCCACCTCTCACAACATAGCAGCCGCGACTAGACCAAAAAAAAAAAAAAAAAAAACAGAAATAAAAAAGGTTCAAACCAGAGAACAAATCAAAGCCCCAGATCCAATTCATCTAAGCAACCAAGAGATAGCCAACCTATCTGATGCACAGTTCAAAGCACTGGTGATCAGCATGCTCACAGAATTGGTTGATTTTGCTCACAAATTAGATGAACAAATGCAGGCTACAATAAGTGAAATGAAGAAAAACGCACAGGGAACCAACAGAGATGGGAGGAAAACTGGGACTCAAATCAATGGAGTGGACCAGAAGGAAGAAAGAAGCAATCAAACAGAAAACAAAGAAGAAACAAGAATTCAAAAAAATGAGGAGAGGCTTAGACACAGGAGTAGAAACACAGAAATGGAGATCACATGGAGGGTTAGCAACAGGGGAGTGGGAGGAGAAGAGAGGGGGAAAAGGTACAGAGAATAAGTAGCATAGATGGTAGGTAGAAAATAGATAGGGGGAGGGCAAGAATAGTGTGGGAAATGTAGAAGCTAAAGAACTTATGACCCATGGACATGAACTAAAGGGGGGGAATGTGGGTGGGAGGGGGTGTGCAGGGTGGAGGGGAATTATGAGGAAAAAATGGGACAACTGTAATAGCATAATAAAATATATTAAAAATTAAAATTAAAAAATAGTCGTGGTACATTTACATAATGGAATACTATTTAGCCATTAAAAAGAAGGAAATCTTACCCTTAGTGACAGCATTGATGGACCTGGAGGGTATTAGGCTAAGTGAAATAAGTCAGCTAGAGAAAGAAAAATACCATATAACTTTACTTATATGTGAAATCTAATGAACAAAATAAACAAACAAAATAGAAGCAGGCTCATAGATACAGAGAACAGACTGCTGACAGCTGTCAGATGGGAGCAGGGCTGAGAAGCTGGGTGAAAGAGGTGAAGAGATTAAGCATAAAAATCACCTCATAGACACAGACAACAATTTGGTGATTTCCAGAGGGAAAGGTGTGTGGGGGCAGGTGAAAGGGAAACGAGATAAATGGTGATGGGAGGAGACTAGACTTTGGATGGTGAACACGCAATACAATGTACAGATGATATACTATAGAATTGTACACTTGAAAGGTATATAATTGTATTAACCAGTGTAACCCCAAAAATTCAATAAAGACAAAATTATGTACACACACAGCAAGTGCCTTCTAATTCTGATTTTCATACATTTTATTTCTATTTTCTTATTCCTTAAGACAGGTGATTTTCATCCACTGTGACCCAAGAATATTTAAAACATGCAAAACCTGACTATGTAGTCATGGACACTGATCTTTTTCTCTTAGGTTGTCAAATTTAAACAAAAATGACAACAGCCAACACAACAATATTCTTCCAGTGTGAATGAATCAAAGTTATATCTTTTTGTCAGATCAGCAAAAAATATATATACTTTTGGTGTGCCTCAGAATTTTAGTGGTTTATGTATGCTATGAAATGAAAACAGTTGAAAATTTTTGCCTGAAAATAATATATTTTTCAAAGTGGTGTGTGGGAAATGTGTGTGTGCATATGTATGTGCAGGTGTTTTTAAGAAACATGAGCATAGAGGAAACCCAAGCATATATACGTCTCTGAAGCCATTGGAAGAGAGCAAGAATTAGCATTCATGGCTGCATGTAATGAATTTCCACTGTTGAAATCATGGGGACAGTCTCAAAACTTCTGAATAGTCATAGTGACTATCTCATAAATTACACCTATTCATTGTGCTTTCTTCCTGCAAAGAGAATGTACTGATTTTGTGGGTGTGACCAATATACTAGAATGTGCCAGCTCACGATTGCCTTTCATCTAAAGAAGATGCTCCATTCAATATCTATTCTTTTATGCCAGATAAATTGAGATTCTAAAAGCCCATATTTCCATAAAGTTGAAGGGCAGAAACAAAGCAGCATGATTCCTGCAGATCCTTGGAAACAAAATTGAAGCTTATCTGTCGAGGAACTGTAGAACCCTAAAGCTGAGAGCATCATATTCAACATCCTCATCTGCAAGATGAGTGAGAAACCTAGAGCCTAGAAAGGTGAAGTGCTTTCCTCAGTGTCACGGACATAGTTA
Organism: Anoura caudifer; assembly: GCA_004027475.1. Taxonomy (NCBI): domain Eukaryota; kingdom Metazoa; phylum Chordata; class Mammalia; order Chiroptera; family Phyllostomidae; genus Anoura; species Anoura caudifer. The sequence continues at coordinate 68,170 of PVKU01001496.1, read as the reverse complement.
ATGACTAGAACAGTCCACTGGAGTTCTCTAGTAGTTCCTCTGAGTGACAGATTCAAAGGGAGAACATCAGTAAGATGGCTAATTGTGGTTCTCCCTGAAATCAGACTTCAGCCTTCATGATCACTCACATTTTGTCCTCTATGATTTTGGATTGTTACTCAACTATCATGCTGATTTGGTACACACATGTTTATAAAATAAACTTAACTCCAACTCCTCTAGACTATTACTATTTAAAATACACATGGTGTTCCCTCAAATTCTGCTCTTAAAACTTTGACATGAAAGGCCCATCTACACATTAAAAAATATCTTACGTCCATCTCCTTCATGATGATTTCCTGCAGGCTTCAGCCAGAAAAGAAAGCTTCTGAGCCCTAGGACATCTCATTTACACCTCTTATTTAGCATCTGTTGCATACTTTTTTGTATTGATATTCTTCATGTGTGCATTTTATCTGCCTCATTGTGTCTAAAACACTTACAGTTTAAGTGGGTACAGTGCCTCTTTCTCAGTTATATTCCCAAAGCACCACTTTTTAGTTTTGGGTGCAGCCCATCAGCCCTAGAGAAGTCAGTTGAATTGGTATTACAGTGGATTATGTATGACCCTGGATCCTGCAACAAATTAGGAAGGTCTGACTTATCTAGGATTATGTTTGTCTGTTAGTTTTTTAAATCTCCCATTGCATTTATTTATTTTTGTATCCTCCACTTAGGAAAATTAAACACTGAGATTATCATGTCTGGTACACAGTCAGTGCTCACAAAATACAGCTCCACAATACCATGGAAACCACTCTAAGGTGCCATTGGAAAGCTAACCCATGTTTTTAAAAGGCTTTGCAATTCTCCATTGCATGAATAAACCACTTTATTCAATCACATCCCTATTAAGGGCATTTAATTTGCTTCCACTTTTTTTTTTTTTTTTTTTTTTGGCCACACAAAGAAAGCTGCAGTAAACAGTTTTCTATACTGAATTCTGCTGTAGCTTGATAAAAATACCTTAAAATCCCCCGGATTTGCAGAATTGTACAATAAAATTACAGGGCTTCTGGAAAGTAGCATGTGCTATGGGGGCACAATGTACAAAAACCTCCAAAAGAGGCAACTTGTTGAGAAATACATAGGAACCTAAAAATAATGATATCACAATACTATGGATGATAAATGGTTAAGATATACATAAATCCTATAATAAACATGGCACTTGACCTTGAAAAAGACCTGCAATTTGGTTGAGGAAGTGGGTATCAGAAGGGTGGTTGTGAGTTATTGTGAAGTGGGGAAAGGAGGGCTGTGTGAAATCAGATGGGAAGTTATATAACACCAGATGTGGATGGGTGTGGCTCCTAACACACACAGTGGGCTGAGGTAGCTGGAGATGTATGAGGTGTCTGTGTTTTGTGTTTTCCCAGGCAGCTTGGTTCAGCGGGGTGCAGTTTCCTGCCATCCCTTAGTATTTCTTGCAAAGGAAATTGTGCATAAGCCAAAGTGAAATCCAGGTTATCCTCAAAGTATTCCCTAATATGTCAATTCCATTGGAACAAATGCACATTTTCAAAGTAAAGCATTATAGCAGAAGCAACTGCATATGTATCTTTAGATGCCAGGGCTTTCATTCCTGTGGGTTAGATTTGCAGGATAGAGACCCATGGATTAAAGAATTTGTTTTTGTGTTTTATTTGCTTTGAGGGTGTGTGTCTAAGCATGCATGTCTGTTTAAATATCACCAGATTGCATCTCAAACAGTTCTGACAATTGTAAGATGTTTTCTATCATCACATCCACAGAGAAAACAATTCAGTCCCATACCCTACACCACATTCTTTTTTCCCAGTTTGAGATAACAATTGTGACACTGGGTGAAGTTTCCAAGAAGGCACCCTGGACCCTGCTCAGCAGAGCCAAAGCAGCCAAATGGTTCATCTAAAGGCCCGGGCACCTCTTGGGACACAGGGAGGAAATCCACTCCTGCATATCGACCCTTCACATCAGTCTGGGCAGCTCAGGACCAGAAATAGATGATTCTTCAGCCCCAGGGTAGTTTTTAAAATAGAATGATGTATACTACAAAAAAAAATCTGTTTTGACAAGGGTAGAAATATATTTTTTAAAAGAAAATTATTTACATATGACTCCACCAGGTGGAAATGACCATTTTAATACACAGGTGAAGTCCGTGTCATGTGTATTGACAGCATATGATGCTGAGTTTTACCTGGACTATTTTCATGTCGTAACTATTACTAAGGTGCCTCATATTAACACTGTGCACCTGCGCAGTATCCCATTTTGCAACATATTATAATTTACCTGGACTTTTTATTATTAAAAATTTGATTGTTTTCTAATGTATTATATCACAAATATCTCTTCCATTGGAATTTCTGTGCATATATAAATATGTATACATATCACATACACATTACATATAGAATTATTTCTTTAGAATCCAAGAAGAATTTCTGGATTAACATAAGAATATGTTTAAGGCTACTTATGTCTTTTGTAAAATTCCTTTTCAGAAGAGTTACACCAATTTACAGCTTCACAAATCCAGCCTTAACCAGATTTTAATATTACCTTTTGTAAACCTATCCTAATTTGATGTTTGAAATATATTTCATTTTAATTTGTATTTCTATTATTTATAAGAAAAAATATTTTATCTTTCATAGTCAACATTTTTCCTCTACTGGAAATTTTCAGGTTCTATCTCATTCCTCTTAATTTATTATTATATACTCAGTTTTTAACATATTAATCGTATTCTTTATTGTATGTACTGCAAATATTTTAACAGTTTATTGTTAAACAGTTTATTTTTTTTATCTTTGTGAGGCTTTTGTGTATTACAGAAGTTTTACTAATGTTTAAAGTTTTTATCTGGTTAGACTTAAAGTCTTTAAATTTTGGTCATTTCAACTTGTTTGCAATTGGAGAGTTTCTTTTTAATTTTTTGATTTATTTACAGTAAAGTCACTCTTGGTGACTTACAGTTCTATAAGTACTGAAAAAATAAATGGAGTCCTATAATCCCACCACAATCGTGATAGAGATCAATTCCATCACAGTAAAAAAATTCCCTCATACTCCCTCCTTGTAGTCAACCACTTATCTCTGAGCCCTAATTCCTGGCAACTACTAACCTGTTTTTTTATCCATATGGTAATGCCTTTCCCAAATATGCGATGGAGTCACGAAACATGTGAGCTTTGGGGTCCGGTGGCTTTCACTTAGCAAATCAGAGAGTCAGTCTTTTCATGTGAGTTCACTCTTTTCACGGCTTAAGTGGATCACAATTTATCCATTAACAAGATAAAGGACATCTGAGTTGTTTCCAGTTTGGGCAACTATGAATGAAGCTACTGTGAGCATTTCCATATAGATTCTTGTGTGAGCATAAGTTTCATTTCTCTTGGATAAATACTTAGAAGGATTTCTGGATCATACAGTAAGTTTATGTTGAACTTTGTAAGACACTGCTTCTTTTCTAGTGACCATAGATGTTTGTATATCTACCAACAGTGCCCCAAAAGTTACGATTGCTCCAATCTGGTCAGCATCTAGTATTGTCAGTTACTTTTTTTAGCCATTTCAATAGATATGAAGCAATATCTCATTTTGGTTTTAATTTGCATCTCCTTGATGGCTAATGAAGTTGTGTACCTTTTCATGTTTGTTTACTATCCATGTAAATTCTTTGGAGAAGGGTGTATTTAGAGGTTTCTTGTTGCTTTGGTTACTATCAGTGCACCTCAGGCTTCAAATACTGTAGCAATACCTTGAGTTTAGGGTGTGGACAGGTTGCCTAGGGGAGTTTTCTCAAAATGTAGCCTACCCTGAGCCTTAGATCTTCCCTTTGTATTAACCTCAGAGAAAGTATGGCTCCAGACCCTTCCTACTCTCCCAAGAGTTTTCCACTGGCATTTGTTACTTTATACTTGATGGCATAGTGCAGGGGGTGGGTAATGCTAGTGGTAGTGGTTGGAGGGGAGGGTGGGAGTGAAAGCCTCTGTTTTAATTAAGACTCTATGTTAGACATACACTGTGTTCCTAGGTTTGAAGGGTGTGTCATTCTAAATGATCCTGCCCCTCCTCCAGCTGTAGTTCTAGACCCAGCACAAATGTATACCTGCCCCTCTCTCAGGAATAGAGTTTTTTTTCTACTCACTTCCCCAGGTGCAAAAGCTTTTTACCATGGCCCTATGGACAACAACATCTGTTGCTCTCCACAGACACATAGATTAAGGCTTTTGTTTCATGGACAATATTGGAAAGAAGTGTCCTGGTCGGGTTTTGGACATTCAGCAGTGATAGTAATCCACTTGCAGAGTTGGAGCCCATGCTGTTGAGCTCTTGCATAACCTCCATCCCTGTCACTTGCACCTCACTGTGCCAGCACTGGAGAGACCAATGGCTAACACTGGCTGACAACAACTAGCCAAGACACTGTATCTACTGGTGCTTGGTACTTATTTGAGGGTTGATACTCTGTTAAGATTTAACATCTGATAAAAAGACTTTCACACTTTTTTCCCCACAGCATAGATGCATCCATGTGCTTCTTCCCCAAACTTCCTTCTCCCCAAGATTCCAATAGTCCTTCTTTCACCACTCTGGTCCCCACCCCAGCCCTGGTCCAACCACCAATCCATTAGCTACAAGTCAAGAGTCCATGTGTATTCTTACCTCAGGCTGCTTTTCTTCCCACACATAGTGGATGACTGAAGCTCTGCTCACTGGAGAATCCCCCCTCACTACTGTGTTTCAGGTTTATTCCAAGGGGGGATACAAGGCAGTGGTAAGTAACCCTTTTATAGCTTTCCCCTATACATCAAACCTGTACATATGTGAAATATGCTTTGCTTTTCTTTTCCTCCCTTCATTGGCTGATTTCAAGGAACCCCATAATTGTAAACTGAATGAGAGGCTGTGGCATAAAAAGCTTAGATGACATGTGGGTATGGGCCACTTGCTCGTGCCTGACCCTAGATTTGCCATGATAGTGGATTACCATTTGCTTTCCCCCTTAATACTCTGCTCATGATGAGCAGCTCCAGCTGCAAGATCACCCTGTGTCTCAAGGTAAGACATTCTACCTCCACTCTTCCCTGGTAGCAAGCCAAGAGCCATTTTCCAACATGTTTATGCTGCAGATGCATTATAATATCTGCTGCATTACAATAATTGCAGGGGGCAGGGCCTTCTTTTAAAGCCACAAGGGTATACAATGTGATTCCCCAACTGGAGCTCTTCATAATCTCTACCTGGCCATCTTTTCCCACCACAGATACAACTGGGATAGTAGGCCCACTTGGTAGGGTTTACACTGTAGCCTCAGCTGTCACAGAGGCCTTTCCTGCCCTGGGCCTCCCTCAAAGCAGTCTTCTGTGTCAGCTAGGAAATGGGTCAGAGCAGTACCCAAGTATGGAATATGCTGCCTGTGGAACCAAAGAGGCCACCCAGCCCTGCACTTCATTCTTAATGGTAGGAGTTTCCTTCCTATTGGAGGGATGTCCTACTCACCTCATTGATATGCTAGGTCACTGAATCTTCAGAGTTTATTTCTTATCATGTATCTTGCCAAGGTCTCCAATATACTTGTTTTTCTGGTCCAACTAACATAGTACCATCTGTAGATCAAACTGATGTTTTATGGAACACCCAGGTGATCCAGGTGCTGTTGGACCATATTATGACAGAAGGAGGGAGTTACTTGTGGCCCTGGGGCAAGGTCAAAAATGTATATTGTTTTTTATCTCATGTAAATAAGACATGCTTCTTGATCCTCATTCTTAATGGGTATGAAAAATAATGTATTTTTTTTCAGATCAGTGGTTGCATGCTTTGTACCTGAGGTTCTTTTATTAATCTGTTCTAGTAAAGATACAGAAGCTATATTGGAAGTACCCCTTGGTTGAATTTGCTACCATTCCCTAGGACCCAATCAGGTTTTTGAAATGAAGATGTGGTAAGGAACTCCTCCTCTGCATCCTTTATCTTTTTAATAGTTTATTTGTATTGTATTTTTTGGTTATGATTTATACCCCTTATACCCTGCTCCACCTCCACCAACCCCCTCCCCCCAGTGTCACCACACTGTTGTCCATGTCCATGAGTCCCTTTTCTTTTTTGCTCAATCATTCCCTCCACTCCTACCCCCAGAGTTGTCATCCTGCTCTCCATCTATGAGTCTGTCTCTATTTTACTTGTTAGCTCAGTTTGCTCATTAGATTCCACATATAAGTGAAATCACATGGTATTTGTCTTTCTCTGACTGGCTTATTTCATTTAGCATAATGTTCTCCAGGTCCATCCATGCTGTCACAAATCTGCATCCTTTAAATCCCCAAAGGTGGCATTAATATATATCCCCACCTATCTACCTGAGATGTGTATTAATTTTGGTTCACTATTTTTACAGTGTAGTGGAGGCCAGTTTCAGAGGTGCCCATTAATTCTCTCCTAATAGAAATTACAATAGCAATTACTCCACAGGCTAAGGACCCAATTAGTCTATTCTGCCAGCTACCAAGTATACATCTCTCCAATTATATATGCAGGAACTGGAGAAATAATGGGGTGAGTCCCTAGTTCTAGTGAATGCACATAGTTAGTCTTGGGCCACAATTCCATCTGTTACCTGGCCTTATATAACCCCATTCCAATGAGGGTACCATGATGATGCTTCAGGTCTCTAGGTGTCATTGTCAACTTGGACCCTGTGTCCACTAGCCCTCAAAATGTCTGCATATTCCTCTTTTCCCAATGACAGTTATCTGAGTAAGTATTCTAAGTCCCTTTGGGGAAGGACTGAGGGAATTACTGGTATATACACTTGCCATGGTGGTGCAGGGTCCTTCCTGGTGGGGACCAGGCCTCTCCCTGTGTCAGTAGACCCAGGAAACACAACGTTTACTTGGCTGTCTGCTTTGTCATCTTGACCATCCATTCTTGATTTATTTTTTTGTGTGTAAATTAAGTAATACGCTTATTAGCTATTCATCTATCTTCATCCTGAGAACCCTCAGCATTTTTAATCATCCCAGAGCCCTCTGCAGATCGTATCCTTGGCTGCCCTGCTGACCACATTATTCATTATGATAACTGCACCCACCTTGCTTATCATGGTTAGGTGCTACCACCTAGAGTATTTACCAGTTCAACTGAAAGATAACAGCTCTCATTTAGCTTCTCAGTCATGCAGGTGCCCCTCTCACAAGCAAATCCCTTACCACATTGGTAAATAACATGTCCTCCAGCCCTGGCTTGTATAGCTTAGTGGACTGAGTGTAGGCCTGCGAACCAAAGGGTCACCAGTTCAATTCCCAGTCAGGGCACATGCTTGGGTTGCAGGCTTGGTCCCCCAGTAGGGGATGCATGAGAGGCAACCACACATTGATATTTCTCTTCTTCTCTTTCTCCCTCCCTCCCTTCCCTTCTCTCTAAAAATAAATAAATAAAATCTTTAAAAACAATAACATGTCCTCCAGACCCTCCTGTGGAACACAGCTGGTGAGTATTCCAGCTTTACTTCGATATCTACTCAAGGATGCCCTGTTCTCTCAGCCTTTTGATTCCTACCTCCACTGTCTGCCATGGGAATCAGGACATTTCCACTTCACTTAATGTGGTGCATCATTTCTCCCAAGCTTCCAAGAGACATTTTAGCAGCATATTAGCTCCATCTCCTGGGTTCTTGATAGGGTGTTAAATCCTACAACCTGGGAGAGTGCTCTCAGGTACATAAAGTCTCTATTTTCCAACTTGATGTTCTATCTCCACCTTGATCCACACTCTCAATATACACACACACAACACACACATCTATCTTCCTGCCCCCTGCCAATACATATTAGCCTGGCCCAGTATTTCCTTGGACACAGAGCTTCTTTGCTCCCTTTGGCCTAGCACGCCTTGGCTGGGTTACGTTGTGCATAAACCTATTTCTTGGTCTGGTGTCCAGAAGTGAAGATGGGGATAGTTCCTGAAGAGAGTGTGTGTTGTCTCTCAAAGTCTGGGCATCATCTTTAAGCAATGGGGGAGGGGGTGGCTTACATTATATAGAATGAAGTAGGATACTTCTGTGGGCCCAGAGTATAAGGAAATAGAAAGACTCGAGGTTTTTGAGGACATGAATATAGATACTCCCATTCCAAGACTCAAGGTCCTACTTCTTTCCAACTAGGGCCCTAATCTTGGTATAGGAAACTTGCTGGGGTTAAAAAGTCAACATTCTATGAAGGTCCACTATCCTCACAAGTAAGTCCTGGGTTGATCCTCATTTTGTTCTTTTTCTACTTTTAGGAAATACAATTTTCTTTGTATACTGCCAAGAATGTCCTCTGGCTTGCAAACTTCACCTTAAGTTAATGATTAACTATCATAGGCCTTTAATAGTCTTTCTCCAATGCATCACTTGCACATAGCAAAAGTCATCTGATTCTTTTGGCCTGATAATTGTACTTTACTAGAACCTCTCAAATGCCTGAGATATTGCCCCTGTGTGGGCATTCACATTCACTCTACCCTATCCCACCCAGTCCACCACGTGTGAAAATAAACAGTTACATGGCTACAGCATGCCATGGCCTGTCAGTGTCCACCCACCACCAGGGATGGGGTTCTCCTTGCCCTCCAGAACGAGCAAGTGATCCACCTCCAAAATTCCATCGTAGAGCCTGGGTCTTCAGACAACTCCAGCTACCAACTAGTATTTAAGTTGGGTTCCCAAGGAAACATTCACCCCTAAAGGAGAACAAAACCCGTAAAGGAGAAAAGAATGAAGATTTGGCAGAGGGAGAAGCTGAACAGCAGTGCAGTTATACCAGGGCCCTCAGCAAATCCTTCAAAAAGCCCTGAAGCTCGGATAGCTCTTCAGAGTTTTTTAGAGTTGAGGCAAGGAGACTTGAGTCTTTGTATACCCACAGAGATCAACTGTTTAATGTAAGCTGTCTCCAGGGAGAGGGTGTAACCGTGAGCAGCGCTGCACCATTTATTCTAGAGCAATTTCCAGAGAGATACTCAGCTGCCAGTACTCCCCTCAGATGTATGAACAGGTGCCACACACTTGCAGGGGAACCTTGATAGCACACCACAAGATCCACTACACACTTCCACAGTAATAACAAAACAGTATTCGGAAATGATGTTCATGAAAGTCAGCATAACAGGTAGATGAAAAACTGATTTTATAAATGAGGAAGGCAATAAGCTCAGGCAAAATTGAGATTTGCATATTAAAATTATCATGGAAGAAGTTCATAAAAGTATATGTAATGACCAGGTAGAAGAATAAGTTGCACTATTTTTATTTTAAATTGTTTTATTGTTTATGTTATTGCAGTTTTCCCAATTCCTCCCCTTTTCCCCCTCCACCCAGCCCTCCTCCACTCCCTCAGGCAATCCCCACACTGTTGTCCCTGTCCATGGGACAATATATATTCTTTGGCTACTATATATTCATATATCCCATATATTCTTTGACTACTATATTCCCTATGCTGTCCTTTACATCCCCAGGACTATTCTGTAACAACCAGTTTGTAACAGTCCCTTCACCTTTTTCACCCATCTGTTCTGTACTGCTCCCATCTGGCAACTATTAAAATGTTCTCTGTATCTATGATTCTGTTTCTGTTCTGCCTCTTCATTTTTTTATTTTTAATTATTAAAAGATCTGCATTTATTGCCATTTTATTGTTCATATTTTTTATCTTCTATTTCTTTTTAAAGATGACCCTCTAACATTTCATACAATACTGGTTTGGTGGTGATGAACTCCTTTAGTTTTTTCTTATCTGAAAAACTCTTTATCTATCCTTCAATTTTAAATGATAGCTTTGCTGGATAGAAATCTTGGTTGTAGGTTGCTGCTTTTCATCACTTTGAATATTGCTAGCCATTCCCTTCCAGCCTACAGAGTTACTTTTAAGAAATCAGCCGACAGGTTTTCTTTCTTGTTGTTCAAGTACAGTTGTCTCCATTTTGCCCCCACTGTTGCCCCCTGACCAACAATCTCCACTTGTCACCTTCAATCTTACCCCTTTGACTTTGTCCATGTGTCCTTTATATATGTTCCTTGATGACCCTTCCCCTTGTATGCACTATTATCCCCCTCCCAACTCCCCTCTGGTTACTGTCAGTTTGTTCTTTAATTCATTGTCTCTGGTTATATTTTGCTCACTTGTTTGTTTTGTTAATTAGATTCCACTTATTGGTGAGATCATATGGTATTTGTCTTAGCATAATGCTTTCCAGATCCATCTGTGCTGTCACAAGGGGTAGGAGCTCCTTCTTTCTTTCTTCTGCATAGTATTCCATTGTGTAAATGTACCACAGTTTTTTGGCCCACTCATTTACTGATGGGCACTTAGGTTGTTTCCAGCACTTGGCTATTGTAAATTGTGCTGCTATGAACATTGGGGTGCATAGGTTCTTTTGGATTGATGTTTCAGGATTCTTAGGGTATAATCCCAGCAGTGGAATTACCAGGTCAGAAGGCAGTTCCATTTTCAGTTTTCTGAGGAAATTCCATACTGCTTTCCATAGTGGCTGCACCAGTCTGCATTCCCACCAACAGTGCACTAGGGTTCCCTTTTCTCCACATCCTTGCCAGTACTTGTTGTTTATTGATTTGTTAATGATGGCCATTCTGACTGGTGCGAAGTGGTATCTCATTGTGGTTTTAATCTCCACCTCTCTGATGGCTAGTTATGCTTATAGTCTTATGAGAGCTCCCTTATAGGTAACTAATTGCTTTTCCCTCACTGCTTTTAAGCTTTAACCTTTGTCTGTAAACTTTGACATTTTAATTATGATGTGTCTTTAACCTTTGGCATTTTAATTATGATGTGTCTTGGTGTGGGCCTTTTTGGGTTCATCTTGTTTGGGACTCTCTATGCTCCCTACACTTGTACGTCTATTTCCTTCACCAAGTTAGGGAATTTTTCTTTCAATATTTTTTCAAATAGGTTTTCAATTTCTTGCTCTCTCTCTTTTCCTTCCAGTACCCTAATGATGCTAATGTTGGTATACTTGAAGTAGTCCCAGAGACTCCTTACACTATCCTTATTTTTTAAATTATTTTTTCTTCTTGCTGTTCTGATTGGGTATTTTTTGCTTTCTTATATTCCAAATCACTGATTTGATTCTCAACTTCATCCACTCTACTGTTGATTCCCTGTAAATTGTTCTTTATTTCAGTTAGTACATCCTTCATTTATGACTGGTCCTTTTTTATGGTTTCCATGTCATTTTTTATGCCATTGAAGTTTTCTCTGAGTACATCTGCTCTTCCCCTAAGTTCCTTGAGCATCTTTACAACCAGTTTTGAACTCTGTATTGAGTAGATTGCTTGTCTCCATTTTGGTTAGTTCTTTTAGTTCTTTTCTTGAAGTTTTGTTCTGTTCTTCCATTTGAGCCATGTTTCTTTGTCTCATTTTGGCAGCCTCCTTGTGTTTGTTTTTATGTATTACATAGAGCTGCTATGACTCGCTGGCTTGATACAGTAGCTTTAATGTAGTATCTGTCCTGTAGGGTCCAGTGACACAGCCTCCACTGTCACCCAAGCTGGTACTCACAGTACATCCACGGTGTGGGCTACATTTACCCTCCTCTTGTAATTGAGCCCTGGTTGCTTTTGGCAGATCAATGGGAGGGACTTACCTGGGCTGATCAGCTGCAAGGATGGGCTGTGACTACTGACCACCATGTAGGATCATCTGTGTAGGGGCTACTCCACAGAGTGGGACTTACTTCAGTAAGGCTCTGATGTCTGTGGAGTCTACTCCTTGAATGTGTCACTTGTGGAAGTGGTTGGATGGTGGTGCTCTGATGTGGTCTGATGCTGTTCATTAGGTGTGCCGGTGCTGGGGCTTCCTGGTAGGTGCAGGCCTACAGCAGCCACTACCTGTGTTCTGTCCAGGGTCACCTGGCCTAAGCTATAAAGCGATCTGCTGATGGCTGCTACTTGTGATAGGCTTGGAGGTGCCCAAGTGAAGCTAGGCTGTGAAGCAAGAGCAGCTGCTGCTAATAAAGGGCCTGGAGCCACTAGCAAAGAGGTATGAGATACAGGGTATGCAGAGGCCAGATGCTACTTGTTAGAAATAATTTAGGGAAATCTGAAGTATGAGCCAAGACAGGTCATTCCTATGGAGAAGACAGAGCTTTGGTGGGCCCAAAAGTTGGGTGGGACAGAGCTTCAGGGAATCACCAAGGTGGAGAAAATAGTGTAAGCCAGGTTGATGGAGTATCAGATATGGCACTTATTTGCCGGCTCTATATAGGGAGGGCTCAGAAAAGGAACAATGACCTCTGCCAGCACTTTTGTCTGAGAGAAGTCTCTCCCTTGGCTCTTGCTCTGATAACAGACACTTCAGTTCTTTCCCATGTGCCTCTAGTGCCTTTCAAGCTGCTTCCCTATCAATGGAACTCAGAATGACTGAGTCTGAGTAAGTCAATGTGCAGGCCCTTAAAGAACTGCCTGGAAATTCAGCAGTTTTTGTCTTCCATAGCCTCAATTCCCACTGGTTTTTACAGCCAGAAGTTTTGGGGACTTATCTGACTGGCTCTGGAATCCTGGGCTGGGAGAGGCTTGGACATCTTGCTCCTGAGATATCCTTCCCAATTTTTACCTTCCACATGTGGGTGTGGGACCAAATTTTTCCATGTCTCCACTTCCCCTACCAGTCTCAATGTGATTTCTTCTTTAATTCCATAGTTGTAGGACTTCCATTCAACTCAATTTCTGGTGGTTCTAAATAATGGTTGTTCTGTAGTTTAGTTGTAATTTTGATGTGGTTGTGTGAGGAGGTGAGCTGTGTTCACCTAGTCTGCCTTCTTAACTTTCTTCTGTGAATAAGTTGTATTATAATATAAATAGAGAAATTGGTATCACTTAGCCACTAGTAAATAAAAACAGGGAGGGCCAAACAAAGGCTAAGGAGAGATGCCTTCTCATAGCTCAAGGTGTGTTCTGTCAGCTGCACAACCCCCACCCCCGAATCTGTCTCCACCTTTAAGTTGGTGCACTGGTCTATTCTAAGTTTCATCTGCCTCCTTTCCATGCTACCACTCACTGTGTTCAGCCTCAAGGACAGGGACACCTCTTGGTTCCCAAAATGGATATTATTTTGCACAATTACACAACAACTACTATTCAGTCAGCTCTCTGCTTTAACTGGGAAAAGAACAGTAAAGAGAAAACATTTAGGGAAGGGGGTTTGGTTTCTGTTTCCACATATAACAAGCTCGGAAGTTGGTACTCTATCTTAACAAGTAAAAAGCTGAACAGGCTGAAAAATAAACAACTCATCTTGTATGTTTAACAGACAAAGACACCAGGCAAACCACTGCCCCCAAGATCAGAGAGGCAGAAAGGTAAATATGGGAAGTCATGGATTTCAGGAGCAGAAACTCTCTTTGGGAACCAGGTGCCAGGCAGGAAACCTGAAACTGCAATTGATTAATTACTGAGGACCCAGCATGGACAAATCTGAGTTAAAACCTCTAAGGCAATGCAGTCATAGGGGTACCCAACAATGTTGTAAGATTTACCTCCAGGAGCTCAACCAGATTCCCTCAGAAATATTGGAGAAAAGTCCTCTCCTCTTCAGGCAAAGAGAGGGGGAAAAGGAACTATTCTGAAATACCCCAGAATATTTCATTCTTTAAAAGGTCTGCCTTCAAAGGAAATTAATTAATTAGAGCCTAACCTGCTGGGTATTATAAAAACCTAACTGACATGGGGGAAGGGAAAAACTTCACTCAGCTCTAGCCATACTGTTCCACCTAAAAGAGGGAGAAAAAAAACTGAGAAACACTTGTGAAGTTTACAGTTCAAAGGCATATAGCCTCACTAAAATACCTATTCATGGGTATTTTGCCAACACCAATCATAGGACTGACTATAGGACACGTTCTCCCTCTGTACCTCACCACATATTTCTAAGGGCCTATTTACAGCAGTTCCTTTCACCTGGTATATCATGTACAGCTATAAAGAAAAAATTATAAGGCACACCAAAAGGCACAAAGCAATTTGAAAAGACAGAACAAGCATCAGAATCAGATATGGCAGGAATCTTGGAATTATCGGACTGGGAATTTAAAACTATTATTAATATACTAAGGGTTTTAATGGACAAAGTAGATAGCATGCAAGAACAGATGAGATAGAAATCCTAAGAAAGAACTGAAAGGAAATGCTAGAGATCAAAACACTCTAACAGAAAAAAAAAATGCTTTCCATGGGTTTATTAATGGACAGGACATAGCAGAGGAAAGAATCTCTGGGCTTGAGAATATATCAAAAGGAATTTCCAAAGTTGAAAAGCAAAGTAAACAAAGACTTTTTTTAATTTTTTTTATTTTTTATTGGTGATGCTATTATAGTTGTTCCATTCCCCCTCTTTGTCTGCCTCTACCCAGCATCCCCACTCCCTCTGGGAATCCCCCTCCTTTGTTCATGTCCATGGGTCATGCCAATCAGTTCTTTGGCAACTCCAGTTCCTATACTTGCTCTTAACATCCCTCTGCCTATCCTGTAACTACCAATTTATACTTCTTAATCCCTGCATCTTTTCCTCCAACCCCCAGACACCCCTCCCCACTGGCCACCATCCCAATGTTCTCCATATCTATGATTCTGTCTCTGCTCTGCTTGTTTGCTTAGTTTGTTTTTTAGATTCAATTGTTGCTAGTTATGTATTTATTGCCATTTTGATATTCATAGTTTTGACCCTCTTTTTCTTAAATAAGTCCCTTTAACATTTCATATAATAATTTAGTGATAATGAACTCCTTTAGTTTTGCCTTGTCTGGGAAGCACTTTATCTGCCCTTCCCTTCTAAATGATAGCTTTTCTGGATAGAGTAGTCTTGGATATAGGTCCTTGCTTTTCATGACTTTGAATACTTCTTTCCAATCCCTTCTAGCCTGCAGAGTTTGAGAAATCAGATAACAATATTATTAGAACTCCTTTGTAGGTAATTATCTGTTTTTCTTTTGCTGCTTCTAAGATTCTCTCTTTATCTTTACCCCTTGGAATTTTAATTGTGTGTCTTGGTGTGATCATCCTTGCATCCATTTTGTTTGGGACTCTCTGTGCTTCCTGGATTTGTATGTCTATTTCCTTCACCAAATTAGGAAAGTTTTCTTTTATTATGTTTTTCTAATATGTTTTCAACTTCTTACTCTTTTTCTTCTCCTCGTGCCCCTATGATGCAAATGTTAGAATGCTTGAAGTTGTCCCAGAGGCTCCTTACACTATCCTAATTTTTTGAATTTTTCTTCTTGATATTCCTATTGGTTTTTGGTTTTTTTGGGGGGGTGGGGGGTCCTTATGTTCCAAATCACTGATTTGATTATTGGCTTCATCCACTCTGCTGTTGATTCCCTGTAAATTGTTCTTTATTTCAATTAGTGTATCCTTTATTTCTCATTGGATTTTATGCTTTTGAAGTACCCACTGAGTTCCTTGGGCATTCTTATAATCTGTGTTTTGAACTCTGCATCTGGTAGATTGCTTATCTCCATTTTGTTTAGTTATTTTTCTGCAGCTTTGTTCTATTCTTTCATTTGGGCCATATTTCTTTTATCCTCATTTTGGCAGCCTCCCTGTATTTGTTTCTGTGTATTACGTAGATCTGTTTTGACTCCATGTCCTTGTAGCATAATGTAGTAGATGTCCTGTACATTCCAGTGGCATAGCCTCCCCTACCCCAAACCTGAGTACTCAAATATGTCTTTAATGTGGGCTGAGTACTCCCTCCTCTTGTAGATGAGTCTTGATTATTGTCAGCAGGTAAATGGGATGTATTTATCTAGTCCAGACAGCTGGTAGCACTACCTGTCACCCCTAGCCAGGAACCACCTCCCTCCACCACTTGTGGAGGTGGTTAGGTGGTGCTTAGGCATGGTATGTAACTGTCCGCTGGGTGTGTAGGCTCTGGTGTTTCCCAGGTGGTGCAGGCCAAGGTCAGCCTCCACCTCTGTTCTGGCTAGTGCCCCTTGGCATAGGCTCTATAGCAAGCTACAGATGTCTGCTGCTATTGTTGGGCCTGAAGCCACTCAGTGAGAGGTATGGGGCCTGGTCTCAGCTTCCCCAGCTCTCTCCCTGACCGTACACTTTGATTCTCCCCCATATGCCAATGATGTCCTTTAAGGTGCTGCCCTAGTGCTGGAGCCCAGAGGGAGTGAATCAGAATAAGTCCATGTGTAGCATCTTCCAAAAGGAGATGCCTGAGAACCCTGCCTTTTCTTCTGCCAACCCAACCCCCAATGGTTTTTATAGCCAGAAGTTATGGGGACTTATCTTTCTGATACTGGAACCCTGAGCTGGGTGGTCTAGTATAGGACTGGCATTCCTGGCTCCTAAGATATTCCTCCATTTTGTATCTGCCACATGTGGATTTGGGACCAGCCCATCCACATCTCTGCATCTCTGCCCTTCCACCCCTTCTACCTCTCTGAATGAATGTGGTTTCCTCCTTAGTTGTCAGACTTCCATACAGCTTGATTTTCTGATGTTTCTGAATGATATTTGTTCTGTAGCTTAACTATGATTTTGCTGTGTTTGTGCAAGGAGGTGAGTTGCATATACCTACATTTCCATTTTGACTAAAAGTCAAGAACAAAGACTCTAAAAAAACAGAGTATCCAAGGAATATGGGGCAATAACAAAAGGTATAATATACTGTGTGTAATGAAAAGACCAGAAGAAAAAGAGAGGTAGGAACAGAAGAAATGTTTGAAGAAATAATGATTGAGAGTTCCTCGAATTAATGTCAGAGAACACCAAGCAGGATAAATACCAAAGAAAAGAAATTGGAATTCTTGAATCTTCTTTCTTCCAATCTGAGGGTTATTAATCAGGGTTATTATAGAAAGGAATATTTCAAAAATTCTGCAGCCTAGGTGATTCTGACCAGTTTTCTAGGTCAGCCTTCTTCATTCAATTTGGTGAATAAACTAATCACAGACTTTGAGACTCACTAGTGCCACTTCTCCTGTTTGCCATGCAAAAAAAAAAAAAAAATTCTTAACCCTATTAATGGTAGGAATGGCATCATTTTAAATAGAGTTGAATGGTGGTTTCTGAACTTTATTAAAGTCATAGATAAATCATCTTGCTATGTAAAAAGTATAGAAGTTATATTATAAATATTTTACTAACCCACCCAAGGCCAACTTCAGTGTGGCCTAGCATTGTCTTTAGATTTAAATAAACATAATCTCAAGTCCTGGCTTTGTTTTCATGGGCAATTTATTTAATTTGCTTAAGCATCAGCTACCTCTTACATAAAAAAATATATATAAATGATACCTCCTTCTCTGCACTTGAGTTGCAATAACAATATTTTTCAATTGCAAAAGCAAATATTTTTGGACCTAGCACTGAGAAAGTCTTTAATTAATGATACTTATTAAAATCAATATTAATGTACAAATTATTATTTGCATTAATATTAGTCACTGTGTAAGTAATCTCCTTTCTCAGTGTTCTTGGGTTGTCAGAACACAGCCTAACAGAAGCAGAAGTCCATTTTTTAGTGTTCTAAATTGTGGCCCTCCAGAGGACCAGCAACCCAACTGTTCTTGTTTAATGTGGTTTGTTCTGCACCATATGCGTGTGGGCTTTTAATAAATGCTATTTAATGATGATGATGAGTTCCTGGAGACAGAACCATGTTCAGCAGAGCCACTACATTATGCTTGGCCTCACTTTCTGCTACTCAACTCCAGGAATACTCCTGTGAGCAGTACAGAAACTTCTGAAATTTCCATTTGAGGTAAAGGACCACAGCCAGCAAGCCTCATGAAGGGAGTCATTAACCCTCACCCTTTTTTCTTGGGGCTCTTTCCAAACTGACCCTCAGAAGGGCTTTCTCAGCAGGCTTCCCTGGGGTTCTCAGCAGTCCTGTGCATTCCACAGCAGAGCTATCTGCCGTGCTTCTCGAAAAAGAAAAAGGCTAACAGCTGCTCATCTCAGTGGGCCAACTCCCAAACTATAGAGAACAGTTTATTACAACTCCACCAAAAGGAAAAACAAACCAAGCCAATGACTCAGTCTTCAGTCCCTAATAGATACAAAATGAGCTTACAGCTCCAGGGACTCAAACAGGATTTAAACTTTTTTTTTTAATTTCTTCATTAAAAACAGTGATATATTAAAAATAAATTTTTTTTAAAAAGCCTGAAAACTAAGCTCAAAGGCAAAGACCTTTTGTGCTCAGCTCTTTCTCTAGAGTACATGCAAGTCTTACCCCTTTCTTTTCCCCCAAGCATGTATATCCTTGCTTGCTCTCTTTTAAGCTCCAAGGGCCCTTCTTTTGCCTCTGTAACTTGTTTCCTGAGCCCATGCAGCCCAACTGGCTCACTTCTTCCACCTCCATGACTTTCTAAAAAAAATTTTGCTTGTATTTGAGTCTTGGTTCTGAATTCTTTGTTAGCCGGAATTCAAGTATTGAGGTTGCTAAAAAGATAAATAAATAAAAGCAAAGACTTAAAGTGACTGGGAATATGAAGGGGATGTCATCCACTGGGATCAGGTCATTTCAAAGAGCATGAGCTTTTCTTCATAGGTAGTTCACTTTCCAATCCAAGAGGACCTTTCAATTGAGTTTTGTGTTAATAAGTTCTCCTAAGTATTAAAAAAATTATTTTTACCACCTGTATTTTAAATTAAAAATGTCTTTTGTTTCAGATATGCCCCTTATTTTTAGAAAATAAAGAATTTCTTCTTGAGTAAAATGTCAACTTTCTTGCCTATGAAACTTCTACCCTTCTGCCCAAGAGTTGTAGTTGCAAAGGGTCTAATGAACCCTGGCACAACCTGTCTAAGGAGGATGCTTTGGACAGAGAGCTGTAAATGAACAATGCTTCCTTTCAGACAACCTGGGTTCTCCAAACACAGAGATAGCTGTGATGCATTGCCAGATCAAAAGAGAACCTTATGTTTAGCAGTGGTGACCTGGCCTTGCAGCAGACAGTCTGCCTATGCAGCCTTAGACCTGGTTTCCAAGGCTCATTGAGACTATTGTCTGAAACAGCAAGAAGGGTGAAAAGAGATGTGAGAGAGTAGAAGGACATCAAATCACATTGAGGGCAGACACAACTGTGCCTCTCCTTGGAAAACAACAAGACTATGAGTTTAATATTACAAAGGTCACAGAAATAAGAGATCTTGCCTTCTTGCACCTAAGTTTAAGTGTTCAGTATTATACTTCAAACCACTCTTTGATCCTTAATCAAATTTTACAGCCACTTGATCAATCATTTCATCAAGTTTTGAAATTCATCCACAGAGACTGTGCAACAATATTTCAAAGATTTTTTTCCTTTTGCATTGTGGACAAGTCTGTTGTTACTGGCAACGTGTGTAGAAACCAGTCCTGGTGACCTCTCTGTGAACCCACCAAAAAGTCAAAATTTGCAATTTCTTTTTCAGTGTAAAGCAAAGCTTTGACCTTGAGGACTTTGTTGTGGTGGCTTTCCCCAGGAAATCAAAGAGACTGGTCATTTCCCAAGTCCCAAACAGCAGTTCTGTTATGAAAATCTCTCAGAGGCCTTTGAGTAAGCATCTTTCAACATAATGGTTCAAGTGCAAGTTTTCATTGGTAGAGGCTATAATCCAAATCTCAAGTATTTCAAGAGGTGACAGGAAGACAAAAAGGAAACTATTTTCAGCTAAGAAGAGATGAGATAATATAAAACCTAATAGGAGGGGGTCTATTTGTGTTGCATGACCATATATCAGTCTTCCCATCTTTTTGGAATGTCTCCTTTCTTTTGTCGGGTCCCGTCCATTGTTCTTACTGGCTCTTCTCATGTAGAGAGCAAATACTTTCTCAGCCAACTACAATTGCATCTCTTATACCTCTGCTGGAAACATTCTGTAGGTTGGACTTTATTCCGATTTACTTGGATGCCCTGCCTGTTGGCCTTATTTTCCTTGTGTCTCACTTATCAGCCCACCCTAAGTTAGGTACTGCTAATCTAACACCTCACTTAGATGTTGACATAACTTTGTCACCAGCAGTTCTACTTGTGAAAAGCAGTTGTGTATGTTATCAGGTGTCCAGAGCCCAGATTATCTTTATGATAAACTTCAGGCAGATGCTCAATTTACAGATTTATTCACCCAAATCCTTCTCATCTTGTTTACCCAACCCGAGGGACCATTTCCCTCAAAGAACCACACAGCTTTGTGAGGGCCAGGCTTAGTCTGTATTTATTAAATAAACACTCATTATTTGCCAAAACTTTGTGAGAGAAACAAAATATAAATCATTAACAGAGCTGAAAATGCCCCTGCCGCTTTAGTCTAAAATGTTATGTCTCAGACAAAGAAATTGAGATACAGAGAGGTAAAGTAATTTTTTCAAGTCATCTTACAATATAGTGGTGGGAATTGAACAAGAAAATAGTTCTTATCACAACTGCTGGGCTTTCATGTGTTCTTGGGGCTTCAAATTTATTTGCAATGACGACTTAAAATTCCATCACATCATAACCCCAAAACATTTCCATATATAAATGACACAGTCCCCTCTAGTTAAAAAAATTTTATACTGTTTTAAAAATGCTTATTGATGAGTCATCTTCCTAAGGTTTTCCTCAAAAGCAAACTTTAAATAGAAAGCTAATAAATTCTTTTATTCTTTTCCTTATTCGAATTCTCACTGACCTCACAGGTCCTGGGAAATCTTCCCTAGCAACAGTCTTACAAGAGTCATAAAGCAACAGAGAGTCTGCAGTGACCTCAGTGAATTCAGAGCAGCATGTGACAGGAGGCCTATGGGGAGGAAGACTCAAAACCATATGTAAGAATTGAAAGATGGTAACTCTTATTTTGACCAGTAACAATTATGGTAAATTAGGCTGAGTAAATCATGCAGTTTGTCCAAATCTTCATCCAAACTAATCCATTCACTGCTAAACACGTGTCTCAGATCTGTTCCAGTGTCCCTCCAAAATGCATGTGTGTTTTATTCATACAACTTTCACTTAGAAAAATTTGTGGAATAAATACAGTGTGCAGAATAGGGGGAGTTAGAGAAGAAATAAGAGTCATACTCCCTTGTTTTCAGAGCTCAGCCTTCATCCAGGTATCTCATCTTCTGACTTGGACTAGATATATCCCAAAGTTGTTGGGAAGGAGTATATAAAGGGCATTACCTAGTTCAAAAATTTCTCTCTCTGTATTTATTCTTTGATGAAGTTCACTCTTATTTCTGGCACATGGCTCCACCTCTTCAGATCTTTTGAGTCATATCCTTAACCGCTTGTACAGATCCTTGACTTAGATTACCAATGCTATATTGTCTGATCCTGCCTGTACCCTTCTTCTTAAAGGTCGTTAATTTTCCTTGTCTGGGTTCCCTGCCCCTGCATCACCCATTCTCGCTGACTTTACCCCAAGACACCTATTTGCTGTCCCCTTGCTCGGTCTCTGGGTTTGACCTATAATGCTTTTGATATGGTTATTGCTAGCAACTGTCTGACTTTCCAGTATCTTCTACTACTGATGTCTGAGAAAGAGATTCATGTTGACAAAAACAGGGCATATGAATGAGATCTTAAAGAATATCAGGCTGAGAATAAATTTCTCTGTGGCACCAGCATGATCAAAAGTCATTCATGCCCTGGCTGGTGTGGCTCAGTTGGCTGAAGCATTGTCCTGTAAACTGAAAGGTCATGCATTCTATTACAGGTTAGGGCACAAGCCTAGGTTGGAGATTCGTTTCCCAGTGTGGATGCATATGAGGGGCAACCAATTGATGTTTCTTTCATATTGATGTTTCTCTCTCCCTCTCTCTTTCTCCATTCCCCCCTCTCTCTCTTAAAAAAAAAAAAAAAAAGTCATTCATTAAGACTTAACAATGGCTCTGAAAATAGCAGAACCTGCTTAACTCCAACTTCCAAATAACCCAAACATTTTTAACATGCTCAATGCTTTGTCAGAAAAATTCAAAGGCATTAAACACACTTGCATAAGGAATTTGATTTAAAATCTATTTTTTCCTAGATGTCTATCCTTCAGTCATTATACATTCAAAATGATCTCTTGCACTTTAAAAACTGAATTCCAAAATCTCACACCACCAGTCCTGGAGCAATGATAGTCTTTGTATTCAGGATTTAAGACTCAAATGGCCCATGGTCTTGTGCAGACTAAAACAGGAGCAAGACATTGATTTATGTTTAAATAATTTTCAACATCAGAAGTTTGATTCCTTAATCTTTCAACAAAAACTAACTTCCAATATTTCTGTTTTAAATAATGAATACAATAGAAATCCATTTTAACCTGTCTGTTGAATGACTTTTGTATACCTGAGAACTCAGTGTCAGTTTCCTAAAATATGCCTGCACTGGGATGTCATCACTATCCTGCATCTACCAATAACCACACCTAATTAAGCTACTTAAAGTCTTTGAGCCTTACTTCTCTCATGTATGAAATAGGGTGTAAGATGTTCAACTAAAGGACTTTTAAAGCCCATTCCAACTGTGAAATAATTTGATTATGTGGATTCTACAATACATATCACCTCAATATTAACACTGTCCTCTGGTAATACCAGAAAAAAGACATAAGCGCAAAATAAAGTCTCATATGATGTCTCCAGTGTGCTCAAAGCCTGTAATTCTCATCGACTCTGAAAGGAGTTTTGCAGATGTGGAAGGAAGAACATAAATAGTGTGTCTCTGTGAAGTGACACTGAATGAACCAGCCAGCTGCACCGAGAGTGACTTCACTTGAACTGTGCTTTGGTACCTAGTACTCAAACCGGCTGTGCCACAATTCCTGATCCAATTTTATCTGCAACAAGAAAGTTGCAGATACAAGGGCAACTATTCACTTGTGGGAGATTAGAGACTGAAAGTTAACAACTAACTTGCAAGTCATTGGTAACTATAGGAAATTTCTCAAACAAATATTTGCTAGGTTTTTTTCTGTTTTCTTCTACTTTATTTTGAACCAATATCCAGTTAGGCATCTGCTGTGTACCAGATTCTGGAGGGAGAGAGGGCATAGCCCTTGCTTACAACTCTGTACGGGAGATAAGACACACACAAAACCATGAACATTAAAATGCCAACACATTCACAACTATCAACAACTGAATCTAAAAAAACAAACTAAGCAAACAATAGAATCATAGATATGGAGATCGTTTGTAGGGTTATCAGCTGGGAGGGGGAAAGGGGAGAATGGGGGGAAAGTACAAGGATTAAGAAGCATAATTGGTAGGTACAAAATAGACAGGAGGAGGTTAACAATAGTACAGGAAATGGGGAAGCCAAAGAACTTACATGCACAACCCAAGGACATGAACTAAGTGGAGGGGAGGGATTGCTGGAGGGAATGGGGGTGCCAGGGGGAGTGGAGCAAAGAGGGAAAATTTGGGACAACTGTAATAGCATAATCAGTAAAATATACTTTAAAAAAAAAAACCCAAACAGATACAGCATAACTATATGGACTGACCCACAGTCACTGATACAACATTCTCTAAGAACTCCAGATAGGTTTTTGGCTAATCACCATCAAGTGAATGTGACGCATCACATAGACAAATAAGCAATACACACACACGCATTTGTTGCAAGCCAAGAAGTATGACCATGGTAAATAAATATTTTAAGAAAACATTAGTGAACTGGGTAAATAAACGTGGTGAAAATTCAGTGAGTCATGTAATTATAACCCTAATGACCTTGTTTTATCTTATTAACAAAAGATTAATTTGGTTGTTCTAGCAGGGATCAGTAGACCTGTTCAAAGTAAATAAATATTTCATGCATATCCCTCTATTAAATGAAATGTTTCTTGGAAACACTAAATTGAAGGCAAAATGGATGACTTCACTCCAATACACTGCTCCTTGGAATTTCTGACAATCTTGTTTAAAACTTAAAGCATTACAATTCCTAATTGTCACTGTGTTTTAATCTAACTAGTTTTAATGGAATATTTATTATCTTTAGTGGAAATGGTATATTTAATAGAAAATACAAAACAAACCTGAGTTTCTACATACAGGCAGTTTAAACTTCCTTACAAGATCAGCCACATGCATATAACTGTTCTCCAAAAAATGTGTTTAAATCTCAGAAGAGGAATAAAAAGATGTAGATCTTCCTTAGAAAGACAACAATAATGAGAAAGAAAACAACAGAGGATAAGAGATTTCAAAAACTTTTTGGAACACAGATGGAGAAACAGTAACTAACTTAACTGGAGGAATGGTAACTAAATTAACTACTGGCACACCTTGGAGATATAGCAAGTCTGTTCCAGACCATTACAATAACATGAATATAATAATGAAGTGAATCATAACTGTTTTGCTGGTGGAGAGTCTTACCTTCAATTTGTAAAAAACAAAACATCTGCAAAGCACAATAAAATGAGGTGTGCCTGTTTAATCTGAAGTGCCTGAAAAGGAGGGCCTTAAATCAGTTTCCTTAGAAGCAGAGACTGAAATAGGGATTCCTGCATAAGTGATTTATTGAAGAAGTGTTCTTAGGGGAAACTTGTAAGCACATCAATGAGGGAATCAGGCTAGAGCAGAAGAAAAGGCTAAGCAAACATGACTTTGGAGGAAATCTTGTCTCAATCTGATTCCACAGAGAGCTCCGGAAGATGATTTGCTTTAAAGGTTATGCCACTCAGACAGGAGGCTGGGCTGTTATGGCCCTACATCAGTTACTCCGTGGCCATGGGGCTGCCCCAGGGCAGAGGGAGAACAGTATAACCTCCAATGCAGCTCTGGCAAAGTGACTTCTCCTCAGCCAAGGACCATCTTTCAAAAAAATGTATGCGTGTATATGCCATTAGCAGCTAGCACGTAAACAGCTGGCGGGGGGGGGGGGGGGGGGCTGGTGTACACCCTAATAAAGAGAACAGGGACAGAATACCATCAACATCTTTTATCCCTGGTACAGCTCAGTCCACTTGCTTCTCACATTACGTTTACTCCATCCAGTCAGTCCCTGCTTCTCCAGGATTCTCTGTTGCAATTTCCATGAAAACTTAAGAGGAGTAAAGTTAGTGAGATGAGCTATTGTCCCTCTGCTGAAGGTGGTTCCAAGATCATAACTGACATTCATCTCCCTTCTTGTCCACCCTTTCTAGATTTCCCTCCTGTTCTACTAGCACTTTCATGATCTGTGTGACTCCTCTGATGGGATGACCCAGACCCTTACCCTTGAGTAGTCTAAGCCTCTAGTTATCAAGACTTTATTGCCTCACTTGTCAGTTTACTGTTAAAATTGAGCATGGGAACGCCAAGAGATGTCTCAGCGGATCATCTGGGTGCATATTCCAACCTGCCATGATTGTATAGCGGCAACAATTACCCCTGCCAACATGGCAATTCCCTCCTTTGACTGCTGGTCTGCTGGAATGGGGAATACCAAAATAACAAGTGGCAGCTATAGTTTTAATTCACATTGGACTCTTATTATACCCCAGGTGGAAGAACTCCCCCACTAGGAACCAGGACCTCTAGAGCCACAGAACTGAGAGGTGCATAGTGATGATAAGTTGGATCATCCTTATTTATATCCTTTAGGTTCCAGATACATGTGGTCTACCTGCCAACAGCAATGCAACATACAAAGGTCATTCATTGCTTTAGGGCAAATACTGGATCCTGAAGAACAGTGCCCAACATTTGCAGGTGTAGTAGGTCCCTCAATTGCACCATCAAGAGGTCATTCTCATGTTTATCAGATCAGAACCTTCCAGACAAGGCTGTAGATTTAATCAATCAGCAAGCTAACACCCTCTGAACCTGGGAATTACAGCACCAACCTATTAAAGGGAATCTGGGTGACACCTACAGTTCTTGCTACAGAGAGATCAAGATAAATTGAAAACTGAGCTGATGCGTATTTCAGAAGAATGGATCTGACAACTATGAAGGACATTAAGTGACTAATGGGCAGGTAGTGTATACAGCCCAGATACAATGAACAAAAGGGTGATTCATATCCCAGCCAGGATGAAGCAAGCAGGACCTTGAAAGATTTCATCAAACTTCTCAGAATGGTGCACAATTCAAAACTTATGAACTGTTTATTTCTGGAATTTTTCATTTAATATTTTCAGATCATGACTGACCATGGGTGACTAAAACTGTGGAAAGCAGTACTATGGATAAGGGAAGACTACTGTATCTGATAAAGGACTCATATTCAGAATATGAAAAGAACTCTGACTCACTTTAAAAAACAAACCATCCAATTTTTAAAAAACAGGCAAAATATTTGAAAAGATACTTTAACAAGGAAATAAATGGATGGCAATTAAGCACATAAAAACATGCTCACCATAATTAATCATTAGGGAACTGAGAAATAACCATGATGAGATACTACTACACTCCTACTACATCAGTTAAAATTAGAGAGATTGTCTATACCAAGTGTTGGTGAGGATGTGGAGAAACCTCAACACCCATCAACTGCTGGTGAGAATGTAAAATGGCATAATCACTTTAGAAAATAGTTTGGCAGTTTCCTACATATTCAAAATACAGCATATTTAAATCTTTTACCACATGATACAGCCATTATACTCCTAGGTATTTATTTATCAAAGAGACAAGAAAACATATGTCCACATGGAGACCTGTACATGAATATTAGTAACATCTGTATTTTGTAATAGCCAAAAACTAAGAGCAACCCAAATCATCAATAGGTGAATAAACAAACAAAATGTGGTATGTCCATATAATGGAGTACTACTCAGCAATTCTAACTAGTGAACTTAAAAAATGAATTATTGACTCCTTCAATAACACAACATGGATAAATCTCAAAATAATTATGTCAAGTGAAAAAAGACATACAAACAAGAGTACATTGTGTGATTACTTTTATATAAACTCTAGAAAATGAAATATAATTGATAGTGATGAAAACTAGTAGTTGCTTGGGGAGAAGATATATAGACAATGGCAGGATAAAGGAATTACAAAGGAGCACGAGAGGCATTACATACATTCACCATCTTGATTGTGATGACAGTTTCACGGGTGTACATGTCTAAACATCAAACTGTCCACTATAAATATGTGCAGATTACTGTAGTTACTTACAACTTGATAGAGCTCTCAAAAATACCCTCAAAGGAAAAATTTAAAAATAAATACAGAAATAAATAACCCATATTATTCAGATAGTCATTAACTAAT
Source organism: Anoura caudifer (assembly GCA_004027475.1). Taxonomy (NCBI): domain Eukaryota; kingdom Metazoa; phylum Chordata; class Mammalia; order Chiroptera; family Phyllostomidae; genus Anoura; species Anoura caudifer. The sequence continues at coordinate 40,946 of PVKU01001496.1, read as the reverse complement.
TTATTCAATAGTTATCATATGGCTCTTATGTGCTAAAGTATTGTACTAAATACTGGGAACATAAATACTTGAAGAATATGACACCCTTCCCAAGGACTTTATAGATTTGTGAAATAACAGGCACCTACCATTTGGGAAAGGTAAGCTATGATATCTTTATTGAAGATGGTAGTCAATGTTCCTTATGTTTCCTGTATATCAAAATATTGAATAAAAATAATAAATGGTGTTAGGCATCCCTTTTACATAAAGTTCTCTTTGATCAGTAGCTGTGTCTCTGTTATTCTCACTTTGTTAACCATTGTTCCTTGGGTGGCAATAGTGTGCTAGTGTATTAACATTTCAAAATCACAATTACTTATTGACTATCTGTAATAATGCAGCCAGCTCTCAACTTTGATAGTGGATTTTCCAGGAACCTGGCTTTGGTATTTGCACCCTCCTGCTGCTTACATTTGGGACATTTCATTTCTTGTTAGCACCTCCATCAAGGACGTTCAGCAGGAAAGAGAATGTAAAACTCAAACCCACCAGTATTCTGCTGAGACTCATAAAATCTTAAAATTATAAGTAATCTCCAAAGTTACCTAGTCCAATTCCCACCCACTGCCAGAATCTCCTCTAGCCTATGCTTAACAAATAGTCACCCAAGCCAGATTTCACTTGAACATTTTGAATAAAACAGAGCCAATGCTCAGTAACTTCAATAATACATTTATGGTCCCCTAGTTTAGCTCTTTTCCACGTTAGTAGTTCATCCTGCTTGGTACTCTCTGTGCTTCTTGGACTGTGTGTCCATTTTTCTTGCCAGGTTAGGGTAGTTTTCAGTTATTTCTTCAGGTAGTTTTTCAATTTCTTGCTCTCTCTCTCTTCTCCTTCTGGCACCCCTATGATGCAAATGTTATGCTTGATGTTGCTATATAGATCTCTTAAACTATCCCTATTTATTTATTTATTTATTTATTTACTTAGTTTTGCTGTCTGATTGGGTATTTTCTGCTACCTTGTCTTCCAAATTGCTGATTCAGTTCTCTGCTTTATCTAATCTGCTATTAATTCCTTCTCTTGTGTCCTTCATTGTGGTTATTGTAGTCTTCACTTCTGACTGGTTATTTTTTATGATTTCCATATTCTTTTTTATGTTTACTATCTCTTTGTTGAAGTTCTCACTGAGTTGATCTACCCTTCCTCTAAGTTTGTTTAGCATCCTTGTAAGCAATGTTTTGAACTCTATACCTAGAGGTTCTGAAAGGGGATTAGAAACAATATTTAAACTTTGGTTAGGAAATAGTAACATGTATTTGTTATTACAGACACGAACATACACAGAGAATATTCTTCAGACAAAAAAAATTCTTCAGAAATGCATTATAAATACCTAAACCCCAGCATTCCCTATGAGTCATGGAAGGAGGAAAGATAGGAGGAAACTAAAAATTAAATCCATTCATGTTATGAACTGAATTGTGTCCCCTCACTGCAAGTTCATATATTGAAGCCCTAGCTCCCAATGTGACTGTATTTGAAGACAGGGTTTTTAGGAGGTAACCAAGGTTAAATGAGGTAATAAGGGAGGATTTCTAACCCAACATAATTAGTGCCTTGCCACCCTGCCAAGAGTGAGAGGTATAAGCAGATTTACCTAATACATAGAAACAAACAGAGAGGCAGCCAAAATGAGGAAAAAAGCATTTTCCAAATGAAAGGACAGGAGAAAATTCCCGAACTAAACAAAATGGATGCAAGCAATCCATCACATATCGAGTTCAAAACATTGGTTACAAGGATGCTAACAAGGATGCCAAACAAGATGAACCCAAAGAGGCCCACACCAAGCACATCATAATTTAAATGCCAAGATTAAAAACAAAGAGAGAACCTTAAAGCAGCAAAAGAAAAGCCGTTAGTTATCATAAGACTATCAGCTGATTTCTCAACAGAAACTTTGCAGGCCAGAAAGGATTGGCATGAAATATTCAAAGTGATGAAAAGCAAGGATCTAAACCAAGTCTATTCTACCCAGCAAAGCTATCATTTAGTTAAAGAATTTCCCAGAAAAAAATATAAAAGAGAAAATATCCACCAAATCAGTATTACAAGAAAGTTATAAGAACTTCTTTAAGAAAAGGAAAAAAACATAAATATGAATAATAAAACAACAATAACTATATGCCTTTAAATGTAAACAGATTAAATGTTCCAATCAAAAGACATAGAGTGTCTGAATGGATAAGAAAATGAGACCCAAGTGTTCATTGATAGGATTGAATAAAGATGTGACCATATATACAGTGGAATATTACTCAGCTATAATAACTAGGGAATGCTTACCATTTATGACATGGATGAACCTAGAGGGAGTAATACTAAGTGAATAAGTCAGACAGAGAAAGGAAAATACCACATATGACTTCACTTAATGTGGAATCTATAAAATAATATAAATTAAGAAACAACACTGATACACAGAACAAACTGTTGGTTGTCAGATGGGAGGGACACTAGGGGATTGGATGAAAAAGGTAAAGGGATTAATTAAGTACAAACTGGAAGTTAAAAACAGTCATGGATGTGTAAAATACAGCATAGGGAATGTGATATTAATATTATAGTAATTATGTATGGTGTCAGGAGGTTTAGACTTATTAGAATAATCACTTCATAAGTTATATAATGTATAACCACTATGCTATCCATCTGGCACTAATATAATATTGAATGTCAACTGTAATAGCAAGATAAAATTTTAAAAATAATTTTTTTAAAAATGGGGACATAAGGCATAGATTAGCTGAATGAATAAGAAAAGAAGACCATTACATTTACTATCTAAAAGAGACCCATTTAAGATTAAAGGGCACACAGAATCTGAAAGTAAAGGAATGGAAACAGATATTTCATGCAAATAGAAGCAAAATAAAGTGGAGGTTATAATACTTATATCAGACACACAGACTTTGAAACAAAGAGTATAACAAGAGACAAAGGACATTAAATAGTGATAAAGAGATCCATCCAACAAGAGCATGTAACCCTTATAAACACTTACATATCCAATGTAGGAGAACCCAAATTTATAAAGCAAATATTGATGGACATTAAAGGAGAGATCAACAGTAATACAGTAATTGTAGGGACTTTAACACCTTGTTTACATCAATGGATAGTTCATCCAGACAGAAAATCAAAAAGGAAACTGCAACTTAAATGACATGTTAGACCAGGTGAATTTAATTGATATTTTAGACATTTCATCCAAAAGCACTTTTTCAGGCATACACAGAATGTTTTCCAGAATAGACTACATGTTAGGACACAAAACAAGTCTCAATAAATTGAAGAAGAATGAAATCATATCAAGCATCTACTCCAATCACAATAGTATGGAAACAGAAATCAATTACAAGAAAAAAAAAGAAAAATACACAAACACATGGAAGCTATATAACATGCTACTAAACAATGAATGGGTTAACAACAAGACAAAGGAAGAAATCAAAAGATACCTTGAGACAAATGAAAAAGAAAAACACAATGACTCAAAATCTATGGAACCCAGAAAAACCGGTTCTAAAAGGAAATGCAACAATACAGGCCTACCACAAGAAACAAGAGAAATCTCAAACAATCTAATTTTATACCTAAAGGAACTAGAAAAAGAAGAGCAAACAAAGCCCAAGTTAGTATAAGGAAGGAAATAAAGCTCAGAGCAAACATAAGTGAATAGTCTAAATATACAATATGAAATTCAATGAAACCAAGAGCTCATTATTTGAAAAGATATAAAAATACTGATAAACCTTTAACCATCCTCATCAAGAAAAAAAGAACCCAAATAAATAAAATCAGAAATGAAAGAAGAGAACTGACAACATGACACCACAGAAATATAGATGAGTATAAGAAAATAATATGAACAATTACATGCCAACAAATTGGACAATCTGGAGGAAATGGATAATTCCTAAAACATACAATCAATCTTCAAAGACTGAATCAGGAAGAAACAGAACATCTGAACACACTGATTACAACCAAAAAAATTGAAGCAGTAATAAAAAAACTCACAACAAAGAAAAGTCCTGGACCCAATGGCTTCACAGGTGAATTTTACCCAACATTCAAAGAAGGCTTAACAGCTATCAAACTATGCCTAAAAAACCAAGAGGAGGGAAGACTGCCAAACTCATTTTACAAGGCTAGCATTATCCTGATTACAAAACCTAACAAAGACAATCCTCAACAAAATTCTCAACAAAACACTGGCAAACTGAATTCAGCAATACATTATAAAGATCATACACCATGATCAAGTGGTATTTATTCCTGGGAAGCAAGGTCAGTTCAATATCTGAAAATAAGTCAACATGATACACTACATTAATGAAATGAAGGACAAAAATCATGATCCTATCAATAGGTGCAGAAAAATCATTTGACAAAATCAGGCACCCATTTATAATAAAAACTACCAGCAAAGTGCGAATAGAGGGAACATGCCTCTATGTAATAAAGGCCATACATGACAAACCCACATTAAACATTATAACCAATAGTGAAAAGCTAATAGCATTTTCCTTAAGATCAGGAACAAAACAGGGATGCCATTATCCAACTTTATTCAACACAGAATTAGAAGTCCTGGCCACAGCACTCAGACTTGAAAAATAAATAAGAAGCATGCAAATCAGAAAGGAAAAAGTAAAACTGTCATTATTTACAGATGACATGATAATATATGTAGAAAACACTAAATACCGTATATTTCAGACTATAAGATGCACATTTCCCCCCTAAATTTGGGAGGAATAATGGTTGTTAATGCTGCTGTTGAGTTCTGTTTACATTTACATTGGTGAAATATTATGTTATTTATGTTATTAAATATTTTATCACATTTTTTGCTTTAAAATTTTTTTCCTATTTTTCTCTTCTAAAACCTGGGAGTGTCTAATGGTCCAAAAATATGGTATTCCACAAAAAATTATTAGAATTGATCAATGAATTCAGTAAAGTAGGATACAAAATTAATTTTTAGAAATTGGTTGTACTTGTACAGACTGATTACAAACTATCAGAAACAAAAATTAAGAAAACAATCTTATTTACAATTGCATTGAAAAAATCTGGGAATAAGTTTACCCAAGAAGGTAAAAGATCTATAGTCAAAAATTTAAGACATTGAAGAAAGAAACTGAAGAAGATAAAAGTAAATGGAAGCATGTACTGTGCATATACCATGGAGAGAAAGAATTAACATTGTTAAAATGTCCATATTACACAAAGCAATCTATAGATGCAGTGCAATCCCTATCAAAATACCAATGAAATTTTTCAAAGAGCTGGAACAAATATTCCAAAAATGTACATGGAACCACAAATAACCATGAATAGACACAACAATCTTGAGAAAGAACAAAGTTGGAGGTATCATTCTACCTAATATTAAACTATTACAAGGCTATAATAATCAAAATTACATGATACTAGCATAAAAAACAAACACATAGATCAATGGAACAGAATGTAGATACCAGATATAAACCCATTCCTATATCATCAATTAATCTATGACAAACAAGGCAAGATACACAATAGGGTAAAGACAATCTATTTAATAAATTGTGTTGGAAAACTGGACAGATACATGCAAAAAAAAACATGAAACTAAACCACTTTCTTACACCATTCATGAGAATAAACTCAAAATTGATTAGAAACTTAAATGTAAGCTACAAAACCATAAACTTCCTAGAAGAGAAACATAGGCAGTAAACTCTCTGACATTGCTTTTAGTAATTTTTTAGTATAAATCTTTGGATAAGGGAACCAAAAGGAAAATACAGACAATTGAGACTACATCAAACTAAAAATATTTTGCACAGCAAAGGAAACCAACAAAACAAAAAGTCAGACAACCAATTAGGGGAATATATTCTCCAATGATACATCTGATAAGAGATTAATATCCAAAATTTACAAAGAACTCATACACCTTTACCCAAAAAATCCAATTAAAAAATGGCAGAGGATCTGAAAAACTACTGCTCCAAACAGGACATACAGATGGCCAACAGACATGTGAAAAGATCTAAACATCAGTAATCATCAAGAAATGCAAATTAAAACCACAATGAGATACTATCTCATACCTGTCAGAATGGCCATCATCAATAAATTGACAAGCAACAAGTGTTGGTGACGATGTGGAGAAAAGAGAGCCTAATGTGTTGTTGATAGTATTGCGAATTGGTGCAGCCACTATGGAAATGGAGGTTCCTCAAAAAAACTGCAAATAGAACTATCTTATGATCCAGCAATTGTACCTCTGGGTATTTATGCAAAGAAATCCAAAACACTAATTTGAAAAGATATGTATACCACTGTGTTCATTGCAGGTGTTATTTACAATAGGCAAAATATATATCAACAGACAATTGGATAAAGAAGATGTGGTACATATCCACAGTGGAATATTAGTTGACCATAAAAAAATATATTACCATTTGCAATAACATGGATAGACCTAGGCAGGGGTGTCATCTCTGGGCCACACTGGAAGAAGAGTTGTCTTGGCCCACACATTAAATACATTGCAACAGGTAATCACCAAAAAAACTCTCATAATGTTTTAAGTAAATTTACAATTTTGTGTTGGACCACATTCATAACCATCCTGGGCCACATCCTATGGCCTGAGAGCTGCAGGTTGGACACCCCTGATAGAGGATATTATGCTAAGTGAAATAAGTCAGACAGAAAAAAACAAATACCATACAACTTCAATTATCTGTGGAACCTAAAGAACAAAGTAAATGAACAAAAAAGAGAAACATACTCATAGATAGAGAGAACAAACTGTTAGCTACCAGACAGGGTTGGGGCACTAGGTGAAAAAGAGGAAGAGATTAGGAAGTACAAATTGGTAGTTACAAAATGGTCATGAAGATGTAAAATACAGCATAGAGAATATACCAATAATATTATAATAACTATGCATGGTTCCAGGTGGGTACTAGACTTAAGTGGGAGGATTACTTTATAAATTATATAAATGTCTAATCACTATACTGAAAATAATATAAAATAATATTGAATGTCAATGTAATTGAAGAAAAAAGATTAGTGGCATTAAAAGAGAGAGTGCTTTCGTGCTTTCTCTCTCTCAGTCTCTCCCCTTCTAGCACTCCCCCTCCCCCTCCCTTCGTCCAGGAGGACACAGCAAGCAAGAAGGTGGCTATCTGCAAGCCAGGAAGAGGGCCCTCACCATAACCTGGCCATGCTAGTACACAGATGTCAGACTTCCAGCTTCTAGAAATGTGAGAAAATAAATTTCCCTTCTTAAAGTCACCATGTCTATGTTAGTTTGTTATTGTAGCTCCAGTTCACTAATACAGTTTTAGGAAGAGTTTTTTGAAGTCTGTCAAGAAATCTGGGGGCTCAATATACTTTGTTGTACATCTCAAGTCAATTTAAAGGATGCTACAGGCTCATTTTTATCAAGACCACTTACTTTGTCTTAACTGACTGATTTTTTTTTTTTTAAAGAACAAAGATGATGTGGAAGAAAATGAAAATTTGTTAAGGGGGAGACAATGCCTAGATTCTGGACTGAACTGACCAAAATCATTTGCTATAACTGAGGCTCAATTCCTCTTCTATAAAATGAAGGATTCAAATTTTAAATGATTCCAAAGTTTCCATCCATCTACAGACACTCTCTAGATCTTTTGATCTAAAAAGATCTTCGAAATATTAGAGGAAAAGGAACAGATGTGTGATCAGTTAGGGTGAATATGTAAAGAATTTTACAGGCAAGAGGAAGTGATAACTGCTTGCCACAAAGAGTATTATAGGGCTCTCTGGAAGGAAGCTGAATTTTTCCTATCAAGAATTAAAGTATCCTAAAAGTGAATATTCTTATTATTCATGGCTCAAGTGTGAAGGGAAAAATTATAGTTGAGGCCTTCAAAATGTAGTTTGTAATTTCCCCTTCTGTCTAAAATGATTCATTCATTCAATACACACTACAGACTCATACAAAGACAAATCAAGCTTGGTTTCACTCCTGGGTGTCTGATAGGTACTCAATATATTAGTCAGTTTTTCTACTCATCACAGTCAAACATTAATACCTGTAGGCCTTTACTTCTTGATCTGCAATATTATCTTTCCATTTAATACAACAAGATGTACACACTGAGATGGAACGAGATCCTAGATTCAGGTATTTACAATGAAGTGGCTTCATTGTAATTTACAATGTGGGAAGCCACTTCAGATGGCCTCAGGAACAGCAAGCTGCTCACCTTGTTGGAGCTTCCACAGAATTTGATTCTCTTCCCTGTGAATGCATCTTGTTGGATTGTAACATCCATTTAAGTCTGTCCAAATATCAAGGGGGCACTAGGCAGAAAGACCAAGCCTTACTTATCTATGTTTCCCAGGAACTAGTACCACACCTGATACAAAGCTGGTATTCAATATTACAGCTCCAGAATTGAGAAAAATTAACCTGGTTAAACAGGCTGAGGAGGCTCAGGTTCACAGCTACTTGTCCAATGTCTCACAGACAGGTGTGGCAAAGCCAAGGCAAAGCCCCAGATCTCAGGCTCATGGTGCAGTTATTCTAACATTCAATAACTACAGGTAAGGAACTAGTATCTCACTTCACCCCACTCTGTGTCCATTTGGGAGAATCAGAAAGTCTTAACAGTATAAAGGTAAAAGCATAATTTAAAATAAGAGGAGATGGTGTAAAAAGAAAGAAAACTAATTTAAATAGACATTTCTCCAAAGAAGGTATACAAAAAGCCAGTAAGCACGTGAAAATATGTTCAACATCCTTTGTTGTCATGGAAATGCAAATCAAAACCACAATGAACTATCACTTCACATGTAGCAGAATGGCTATAATTTGGAAAACTGACAACAAAGTTTTAATTATTTTTTTTAAAAAGGCAGGCAATAAATAACAAGTGTGGACAGGGATTTCTATAAATTGAAACCTTTATACATTGCTTGTGGAAATGTAAAATGGTGCTGCCACTTTGAAAAACAGTGTGGCAATTCCTTAAACACTGAACCTAGAGTTACCATATGACCCAGAAACTCCATTCCTAGGATATACCCAAAAGAAATAAAACATGTGACTGCACAATACTTGCACATCAGTGCTCCTAGCACATTATTCATAATATCCAAAAATGGAAATGACCAAAACGCCCATCAACTGATAAATGGATAAACAAAAATATGGCATATCCACACAATGGAGTATTATTTGGCAATAAAAAGGTAGTATGAAGTACTGATACATGCTACAACATGGATGAACACTAAAATATATTAGGTGAAAGAATCCAGACAAAATAGGACCACACATTGTATGATTTCATTCATATGAAATGGATTATCATAATAAAAGTAGATTAGTGGTTGGCAGGGTCTAGGAGAAGGAGCAAATGGGTACTAACTGCTAAGGGATATGGATTTCTTTTGGGAATGATGAAATGTTATGGAATTAAATAGTGGTGTTGCTTGCATAACTCTGTGAACATAAAAACAATCATTGAACTATACACTTTGAAAGCATGAATTTTATGGTATGTGAATTATACTGCAAAAAAAAATACAAAAAGAGAGAGAGAGAAAATAAAGGAAACTACATAAACTGGCCAAACTTGGGCAAAGTAAATGTCTTTATAAAACAATATTTTAAATGGTGCTATGTAGAACCTACTGTGGGAAGACTGAAGGAAACCAGTGTTTATTTAGGGGCTAGTTGTACCAAATCTCAGAATAAGTATGTTTTCTGTTTTCTCATTAATCTTTTGAGGAATCTATTAATCACTTTACAAATGAGGAAAGCGAGTCTCAGAGAGGTTGAGTAATTTCCCTAAAATCACACAGGAATGTAGGGCAGACCTAGGAATCCTGTTCAGATGTGCCTAATTCCAAAGCATGTATTCTTTCCACTCTAGCACTGCACCTCCTTAGATAGATTTCAAATGCATACAATTCAGTTTCTTGCAAGTTCCTCCAGAAGTTGTGAAGAAAACTAGAACAAACATCATCAAAAGCCTATGCAAATGTTGGACAAACTGTTAAGCCCAATGCGCTCTCTTATTTGTCCCACTTACCTTCCTGGCCACCTCCTTCATGACTGCCAAAGTTGGGGAGAGAAGTTTACCCCAGAGTCTCTCCTATGCCTAGTGGACACTGTATCCCTGCAGGATGTCTAGTTCATCATTATAGCTCCCAAGCACTCAACTCTACTTTGAATTCAATAAAAGTTCAATGCATGATTATGGTGGTTGAGTGAACAAACATTTTTCTTCCTCTTAAAGTTCTCATAATCCATTGATGATCTAAGTCAAAGACACCATAAAGTCACCACTTTACCATTTCATGACTAGGTGCACCCCCAGAAACCTCATCTGCAGGAGAGTGTTGATGTGGACAGACTTGGCAGATGTGAGGCTATTCCCCAATCCTTCTTGTGAGGGTTATAGACTGATGGCAGTGGCCATCTTCCCCATTACAATAGGCTTATACTCTATAGTCCTCTGGGGTGGGACCATGTGACTCATTCTAGACAATGGGTTGAAAGTCAAAGGCACATATGTTACTCCTTCATTGAGCATAATTGCTGATCTCACACACAGCTTTTTCACTGCATAGTGGGCAGCAAGTTCTGAGATGGTAGCCGCTCCATCAACCACATGAGAAATGTGGTACAGAGCTTTCAAGTGACCCACATGGATATATCCTAAGTCACTAAAATTTTGAGTTTGTTTTTTATTTTTATGACATGACCTAGCCTGTCCTGACTGATTTAAGTCTCTAAAGTCAAGATGTGTGAAAATAGTGAGAAACACAATTTAACTGGAGCCACCTGACCATGAGAAACTGGAGGAGATGGGATCAGAAAGATAGTTTGGGGTCAAGTAATATAAAGCCTTGAAACACAGACTAGTGTTGAAGGTATATGGAAGGAGGAAAGTACCACAGAAGAAAGAAGTTGTTATGTTAACCCCAGAGAAACTACTGGCAGAAAAGAAACTAAAAGTAGAGGAATACACAACCAGTACAAATCTCAAGGCTGGATGATAATCTTCACTTTGAGATCCCAAAAGGTTTGAAAATAGATAAATAAGGTCAATATAGAGATACCACTAGGCAGGAGATGCCAAAAGTCAATCTGAAAAGTACAAAAGCCCATGACTCAGAAGGGAGCTGTATTAGTTTTCTACTGTTGCCATGTCAAATGACCTACAAATATAGTTGTTTAAAACAACACAAATTTATTATCTTACAAATCTGTAAATCAAAAGTCTAACCTTGCCTGTGGTTCTATTTTCTGTATTAGTTTATTTTGTTCAGTAGATTCCTCTTACAGGAGAGATCATATGGTATTTGTCTTTCACCGCCTACCTTATTTCACTTAGCATAATATTCTCCAGTTCCATCCATGCCATCACAAAGGGTGGGAGTTCCTTCTTTCTTTCTGCTGTGTGGTATTCCATTGTGTACATTTAAGGGAAAGGGCCTAGACAAAAAAAAAAAAAAAAAAAATGTATGAATGGCCCAAGGACATGGACAATGTGTGGTAATTGACTGTGGGAGTGGGGGGTGGGATGGGCAGAGGAGGGCAAAGGGGGGAAATGGATCAACTATAATAAAATAATTTTAAAATTTAAAAAAAAAATTAAATCTGAAAAAAGTCTAACTTTGATTTCACTGTCTAAAATCATGGTGTCAGCAGGTCTCAATTCCTCTTTAGAGGCTCTAGGGGAGAATCTATTTCCTTGCTTTTCCCAGCCTAGAGGATGCCTGCATTCCTTGGCACTTGGCCCCTTCCTGACCCTTCTTCTTTTATTGCATCTATTTCTCTTAACAGAAAAGGGAAGGCTAGGGGACTTCCGGCCAAGACGGAGGCATAGGCAGACACACTGTGCCTCCTCGCACAACCAAAATTAAGGACAACAAAGATTTAGAAACAAGAAAACAACCAGAACTCACAGAAAATTGAAGTGTTTGGAAGTGCAACAACGATTCATCCAGACCGGTAAGAGGGGTGGAGTCGCGGCAGGAAAAAGCGGAGGTGCAGACCGGGCACGCAGGCAGCAGCGGCTGGCAGCCCCCAGGTGCGCAGGTGGCGACTAGCAGACCCTGGGCACGGGGCGGCAACTGTGCAGAACCAGTAAGGCCGCACAAGGCAGCTGGCTGACCGGGTGGTCCCACATTCACGCGCAGATAATCCAGGCAAAGGGGAAGTGGTGGAACGGACTGGAATCCGAGAGTGAGCACAGCAAGTTCCATTGTCTCCTCTCAGACCCCGCCCCCACATACAGCGTCACTACCCAGCGACTGGGCTGTCCCGCCCTGGGGAACACCTGAGGCTCCACCCCTCTCTTCGTAACAGCCTCGACTAGACCAAAAAAAAACCAAACAAACAAACAAAAAAAAAAAAACCAAAAACCCAGAAATGAAAATGGCTCAAACTGGAGAACAAATCAAAGCCCCAGAGCCAATTTATCCAAGTGATGAAGAGATTGCCAACCTATCAGATGCGCAATTCAAAACCCTGGTGATCAGGATGCTCACAGAATTGGTGGACTTTGCTCACAAATTAGATGAAAAAATGAAGGCTACAATAAGTGAAATGAAGAAAGATGCATGGGGAACCAACAGAGATGGGAGGAAAACTGGGACTCAAATCAATGGAGTGGACCAGAAGGAAGAAAGAAACAACCAAACAGAAAACAAGGAAGAAACAAGAATTCAAAAAAATGAGGAGAGGCTTAGGAACCTCCAGGATGTCTTTAAACGTCCCAACATCCGAATTATAGGGGTACCAGAAGGGGAAGAGAAAGAGCAACCAGTGGAAAACTTATTTGAACAAATAATAAAGGAGAACTTCCCCAATCTGGCAAAGGAAATAGTCTTCCAGGAAGTCCAGGAAGCTCAGAGAGTCCCAAAGAAGTTGGACCCAAGGAGGAACACACCAAGGCACATTATAATTACATTACCCAAGATTAAAATGAAGAGGAGAATTCTAGAAGCAGCAAGGGATCAGGGGACAGTCACCTACAAAGGAGTTCCCATCAGACTGTCAGTGGATTTCTCAAAAGAGACCTTACAGGCAAGAAGGGGCTGGAAAGAAATATTCCAAGTCATGAAAATCAAAGACCTACATCCAAGATTGCTCTATCCAGCAAAGCTGTCATTTAGAATGGAAGGGAAGATAAAGTGCTTCTCAGAAAAGGTCAAGTTAAAGGAGTTCATCATCACCAAGCCCTTATTATATGAAATATTAAAGGGACTTATCTAAGAAAAAGAAGATAAAAAATATGAACAGTAAAAAAACAGCAAACTCACAGGTATTAACAACCAGACCTAAAACAAAAGCCAACTAAGGAAATCACTACAACAGGAGCAGAAACACAGAAATGGAGATCACATGAAGGGTTAGCAATAGGGGAGTGGGAGGAGGAGAGAGGGGGACAAGGTACATAGAACAAGTAGCACAGACGGTGGGTAGAAAGTAGACAGGGGGAGGGCAAGAATACTGTGGGAAATGTAGAATCTAAAGAACTTAGGACACATGGGCATGAACTAAAGGGGGGAATGTGGGTGGGAGGGGGTGTGCAGGGTGGAGGGGAATGAAGGGGGGAATGGGACAACTGTAATAGCATAATCAATAAAATATAATTTAAAAAAAAAAGAAAAAGAAAGAAAAGGGAAGGCTCTGTTTTTAAGGACTCATGATTAGATTGGGCCTGTTCAGATAATCCAAAATATCCCCAATCTCAACGTACTTAACAATAATCACATCTGCAAAATTCCTGGTGCCACACAAGATAATATATTCTCAGGATCTGAGAATTAGGACATACCCATCTTTGGGAGGCCGTTATTCTGCCCACCCCAGTAGTCAAGTAGTAAGAATGAGGAAGAGTGAAGGTATCAGGAAACAGAGTGTTGTACTGGATAGAAGAATGGCTCCATTATAATGTTGTTTGTGTACTGCGGATCCTGTCCTATGGACCCTAAAGGGCAGATTCAACAGACTACATGAGAAGTGATTAAGGCTGTACTCTGCTAGTGATAAGGAATGGTATATTGTAGACAGCCATGCCCATGATGTCCTGAGATTAACCTTTTGCATGTACAAAGTAGAGGGTCAATAAATACAGGCTGAATGAAAAATGGGTGAATGAAATGTTGACCACATAAATAAGACTTGACCACAGTCTGGATACAGAAGGCAGAAGAGAGAGAAGGATAAAAAACAACTGGTATTCAATGAAGCAGCTTAGGAGAGGTACAAGTCTAGACGTTGAAGAAAACATGGAAGATGACTACATAAAATTTCTTCCTACTTGTGCTCTGAAAATGTCATTGTTTTTCAGAATTTAATTTCTTTTACAAAACTGAAGGAGTTAATATACTAGTAAACAGATGTAAGCTAAAGAAATGTAAGAAATTGTATTAATCAGATGTCTAGAAAAGGATTATTGGGGAACTGTTTTTTTTAGGAACCCCAAAACTATATATACTATTTGTGGAAAGAATTAGGGGAACTGCTAATTAGGAAAGTAGGATCACTTTTAAAGGAGTTTTTATTTTTAAAGAAATCTAAAGATATGGAATCATGTTTTGGTTATGAAACGTTTTTGAACATTTGTGCCTTAGACCTCTGTAGTGGAGATAGGCTGCATCTGGGTCCACTGACTTAGTAAGATGCAGTAAGAAAACTGAAAACTATAACACATCACAACCCCCATGGGCAACACCTGATTAAATTTCTTTCTGGCTTTTGCACAATGGTGGCAATGGCTGTAATCCAGAACATAAATGAAAACTCGTATAGAAGCAACAAACACATTTAAAAAAAAACACACACACATTATTTCCCAGCCCAAAGAACTTTTAGTCTAAGATTTCGTCTGTGACTTATTTATATTACTGAGTAACTCTACCCACTGAACATAATGCACAGATGACTACAAAAAGGCAGCATTTACATAGTATAATGATTCCCATATATGGGCAATAGATGTGCATGCCAAGAAGTTTGGCAATTCCTGTTTGGAAATTGACTTAATAAGGTGGTGACAAGTAAAGTGTGTACACTGTCAGTTCCATGATAATCCAGACATTTCTATCCTCATCTCTGGAAAATCAAGCCATTTATTCTCCATTAGCAATGTGCTTTAAAGTAACATGTAGATAGTGGGCAAACCAACACAAGTTGAATTTGCTTTAAAACACAGTCCCATGGTATAAACAGAAACTAGAGTTATAACCACTACTAATGCAAAAGGGGGGCTGGATAATAGGTGTTGAGAATGACACAAGACTTAAACCTCTTATTTCTTAAAGCTTACCTAGGGACTTGACAAACTGATAAACAAGGACCAGAAATAATCAATTTGGCCTGCCACTTGAATTACAGGTTCTTTCAGATACCCATGTCGATTATCCTACTAATGTAGATTTTCTCTGGTTAAATGTTAAACTTATGCTGATTTTCCCTGCCACTCAGTACGTTCTTGTAGACTGTGCATCTGTGTGTGAGAGTGTTGCTTACCAAGGAGCACTGCCCACCCAGGAGATAAAACAAGATTTGAAATTCCCATTCAGTCTTTCTACTTCTTTAGCAATATCTAAAGGGGTTGCATAATTGGGAATTTTATAAAGATAGTGAAGAAGGACTGATCCAATCCAAAAGTCAACAAGTATATGCTAGTATATAGTACATATAAGACAAATATGAGAATTTAGCACCAGTATGTCTAGCACAACTAAGAGCAGCTACAGTCATACCTTCTATGCATTCTTGTTTTCCTTCTGTTTCTATTTCCAACACTATTTCAGTTTGCATGCAGATGCAATCTTGGTATGAAGTTTTGTCTCCTCATCCTGGATACCTTCTTGGACTCAACACAACACCCTGAGTTCCATCCTGCCTGTCCCCACCAGACTTGGTATTCTTACTTGGTGCCTCTGTCATTTTTATTCATCAATCTATATTTTCCATATTGACTGAACATGACTCCATCTTCCAGGTATCATGATAGGGCACGGAAAATGTATTGGAGACCAAGAGAAATGTCTGACTCTCAACTTTCCTTAATATATCAAGACTTAGACCCAGCCATACGCCCTTGATCTCGAATAGTTCAGTGCCTCAAGAGGGTGCCCTGGCCCACTAACCTGGCCCTGATCATAGACAAGTACCCAGTCAAGCTGACCCTGACACACTCAGAGAAAGTAGCTTCATGTTAGTATCAAATAAGGAAAACAAAAAACAGTAATGGAAATTTAGTGCAAACTACACCTGTCAAGAACACATGATTTTCCAAACATAAATTGGGAATAGATGGAAGTTTCCAAACCATTCCAAATGAGTTGTCTAAGTTCATAATGTCTACCATATCTGTATAAAATTCTCTGCTATAAATGAGGTGCTTTGTTTGGATTTCAAATTTTCCCCCCAATTTCCCCTCAATTCTATTATGGTCTAATATTGAGTCAATCTGTTTCACAGAGGCAAATTCACTTGGAAAACAGTCAAATTACCTGAAGTGTATCTCCCTCCACATGAGACAGTACCTCAAATCCTGTTGGTATCATCACATAAAGCAGAACATTTTCCTCTAGTCAGAGTGCTGAAAAGGAGCAAAATGTTTGGGGAAAAAAAGGAAAACTTTACTCTTTATAGCTACAAGGATTCTCTAGATGTGGACCTGTGTTCTCTTTACTCCAATGCAACTCAATAATTCTGACAACTAAGACATCAACTAATGGGATAAGTGTCTCTTTTCTCAGCTACTAGATTGTAAATACTTGCCTGACACTAATCACAGCTAATGAGATAATGTATGTGGAAATGTTTTGAAAAGAGGGAGTGGTGATGTTGGTATTAGTGGTGGTCCTAGGGTGGGGATGTGGCAATTCTCTGAAAAGCTTTTCCCAATTTAGAGAACACAAGTTCTGTGAAAAGTGGCTTGTAGAGACGACTCATTGTGGGGTTGGTTCTGTAGTCAAATAATCTTAGAAAACATTATGTATAATACCTATACCTTTCAGAATTTGAAAGGTACGCGTAAGCCATTCAAAGCTTGTAATAGCCCTTTAATAAGGAAATCTAATTTCAATAATGCAGAATTTCTGAAACACAGATTGTAAGTATATCTGCTTCATAACACCCATTAATATTCTATTGCACTAGAGACCCCTTTATCATTATTATTATTTATATGGAGCAGAGAATTAGATGCTCACTTAATGCTCATTGTTCAATAATAGGCTAACTCCTTCCCCTCATAAGATCCCAGATTCTTGTCTATACTAACATCATGAAAGGTGGGATTCTCAATTTATGAGTAAAACCAGTGATCTTGAATCCCCCTTAAAAATTAAGACCCAGATTTGGGACCTAAAAATTACATCCCAAATACTTACCATTTACTATTTTTTATACCTAGATTTATACATGCTTTTGTCATAGAAAGAATATTCAACAAAAATATATTGGTGGATTTTAAAGACATGTAATTTTCAGTGTCTCAAATGGAAGAAACCAACGTGTTTATTATTGAGGTTAGTACTGTGCTAGCTGTTTGAGCAACACAGTTTCCAGTGTTCAAGGAACTCACAGTGTTTTGTGAGTTCCTTTTGTGATTTGAAAAATTAATAACCTAGAAGGCAGAAGCGAGAACAAGATACAAGCACTGTAACAAGGTGAGGGTAGACAAGCACTTTATCTACCCTTCCATTCCAAATGATAGCTTTGCTGGATAGAGTGATGTTGGTTGCAGGTCCTTGCCTTTCATGACTTCGAATACTTGTTTCCAGCCCCTTCTTGCCTACAAGGTTTCTTTTGAGAAATCAGCGGATAGTTTTATGGACACTCCTTTGTAGATAGCTGTCTCCTTTTCTCTTGCTGCTTTTAAAATTCTCTCCCTATCTTTAATCTTGGGTAATTTAACTATGATGTGTCTTGGTGTGTTCCTCTTTGGGTCCAACTTCTTTGGGACTCTCTGAGCTTCCTGGACTTCCTGGAAGTGTACTTCCTTTGCCAGATTGGGGAAGTTCTCTTTATTATTTCAAATAAGTTTTCAATTTCTTGCTCTTCCTCATCTCCTGGCACCCCTATGATTTGGATATTGGAAAGTTTAAAGTTGTCCCAGAGGTTCCTAAGCCTCATTTTTTTTGAATTCTTGTTTCTCTATTCTGTTCTGTTTGAATGTTTATTTCTTCCTTCTGCTCCAAATCATTGATTTGAGTCCTGGTTTCCTTCCCTTCAATGTTGGTTCACTATGTATTTTCCTTTATTTCACTTTGCATAGCCTTCACTTCTTCCTCTATTTTGCATCTGCACTAAATCATTTCTGTGAGCATCCTGATTACCAGTGTTTTGAACTCTGCATCTGATAGGTTGGCTATCTCCTTGTCACTTAGTTCTTTTTCTGCAGTTTTGATCTGTTTTTTCATTTGGGCCATACTTCTTTGTCTCAGTGCACCAGTTACACTGTAAGGGATAGAACCTTAGGTATTCACCAGGGCAGGGCAACCCACTTCTCTGCATTGTGGCCCTATATGTGGAGGAGGAGTCACAGGGAACAATGCCACTAGCTTGGCTCTTACCCCACTTTGTCACCTCCCCTGCTACCCACAAACAAATTGGGTCCTTCTGCTGATTCCCAGGTGGGTAGGCTTGTGTACATTCTGAAACCCTGTGGGTCTCTCCCACAAACTTTCCTTTGAAGCTGAGAGTTTCTCCTGCCACTGAAACCCCTATAGATTTTTACAGCCAGAGGTTTTGAGGCTTTAGTTTCCTGCACTAGAACCCTGGGTTGTGTTATCTGTCTTGCTATCCTAGTTGTTCCTCCTGGCTTATCCACACATGAATGTGGGATCACCCAGTCTGCCAGCCACCATTTCGACCAGTCAGGTCTGTTACCTTGCATCACATTCTCTCTGCCCCAGAGGCCTATTTCCGCCACTTTTACCAGTTGGATGAATGTTTCTTCTTTAACTCTTTGGTTGTTGGACTTCCATACACTTCAATTTTTCTGGCAGCTCTGGTTATTTTTGGTTTTTAAACTGGTTGTTGTCCCTCTTTTGGTTGTGCAAGGAGGCAAAGCATATCTACGTATGCCTCCATCTTGGCCAGAAGTCTGAAAAAAAAAAATCTTATCCTGAACAGTGTTCTTCTTGCGCCATGCGGCAAGATGAGATCCCAGTACCCAGCTGAAACTCTGTAATAACAAATCCAACATCAAAAGTCTACTAAAAATGAAAGCTCCAGAGAAGATGCAGAATACACACAAGATAAAATTAATGTGAAAACTAATAGGATGAAGAAATTGGAACATGAAAGAAATAAGGATAGGAAAAATAAGATGAAACCAAGATTGAGTGACTTGAATTCCTTCTCTAAAATCCAATGAGACCAAAACTATAAGTAACAACTTAAAAGAATTTCATGGTATACAACCACTTTTTCAATTTAGATCCCACTTCTTAACAGGACATTTCTCTTCTCACTGCTTTACTTAATGACCAAAAGCTCCATTAAACCACATGTCAAAAGCTATAATGATTTTTAAGATTATCTTGCAAATACACTACCCTATTTCCTTTTGCATGGAGTGAAACTCCAAGAGTGTGACTTCCCTCCTAGGAAAACAGGTAGGCTGCCAGAGATGAAGCTGTCTGGTATTGACCCACTGAGGATTCTCTCAAGACCATAGGGTGAGTCTAAGCAGAAATGACAAGGGCCAACCATTATATCTCTACATTTAGGAAATAAATTCATGAATAATATAGAAGCCAAGGTATGTGGGAATTTTCACCTTGTCATGGAGGCGCTCTAACAATATCTTGGAAAATGTTTACCCTTTCAAGGAAATATTTGGAAACTCAACACCATAAAATAATATCCAGCTATCACAAAAGGTCCAAATATAAGTGACTCCAGTTCTGAAGTGCCCTCAGCATTAGGTATGGTCTATTCTTCATTTATTTCCTCAGGCAAAACTCTTAGTGTGTGATGGTGTAAACCAGAAGAGTGTATTTGGGCCCTTTTTATTCCAAAGCAATATTTAAACATATCTGCTTAAATAACCCTTGCACCTTGACCAACTCACCAGCAGGAAGGCTCAGCTTGCAGGCCAACATGCAGAGTGACCCTTATGATCTCCAACCAAAAACATAAAGTATATCATTGTATTTTCCCCCAACAAGCACAGAGAAGAAGGAGACTTTGTTTGTATGTATTTTTTGATGTTGTTCTCTGACTTATACCTCATATCCTGTGTAACCACCTCAAAGTTCCCCTCAATGAGCAAGGACCTTTTTTTAGTTCCCATAATTCCCAGTACTTAGCTCAACCACAGAATTTACCATGTTTGAATGAAAATGATCTACTTATCATTCTTTATCCCCTAAAAGACTGCTTAAATTCCTCAAAAATGGGAACAGGCTATATAGGTCTTTGAGCCCAGTTTTTATGAGCCTGACAGATATAGTAGCAACTCTAAATGTGTTTTTGAGCCAAATGAGGTAAAAGGGGCTGGAAATAAAGAAAGGTACAAGAGGATTTAATGATTTCTTTTTAAAAATCATTTACAATCCACAAATATATACTGAGTACCTTCTCAATGGCAAGCCTAGTGCCAGGCATTCAAGGAAAGAGCAGTAAAGTTAAGGATAAAAGAGGTGAATATATGTATAAAACAGTAGATAGACAGTGAAAAAAATGTCACAAGAGAAGCATCAATTTCCCTGGGAGATTGAGAAAGAAGATCAGAAAACATTCCCTGAAGAAGGTGGTACTGAATAAACAAAAGATTTAAGCAGGTGAACCTGGTGTGGGAGCTCAACCCACCACCACATAGAAGACGGAAAGCCAAGGGTAAGATGAACAACAAATTGTTTCCCCCTGACTGAATCATAGGGTATGCAAAAGAGACTGGAAATAAAAACTGGGCTGCCATCCTGGAAAGGGGACTTGAATGCCAGAATACCAATTCAGACTTTTCTATAAATAGTGTGATGTCGTCAAAGGTGTCTAAACAATAGTGTGACATAATCATTGCTGGCATTAGGGTGATTGCTTTGGGGGCAACATGCAAGGAGATTTGGGGACAGGACAAATATGTCTATAAATACATTCCAGTCTAAGGCCAGAACACCTGTTAGATGTCTCATCTCACACAAACAATTGTGCCTGTAAAGTTAAAGCTCTTCATGAAGATCCTAAGTTCCATAAGCTATATTTCTGAGCAGGAAATATGGTATTTATTAAAGTTGAACATGGGGTTAATATTAATAAGAACATAAGAGTAAATCACAATTAGAAAGAATGGGAAGTCGAAGATAAAGCAGGACTAAGAATTATTTGGCAAGCAAAGTCTAGAATCAAAACAATCTCCATATTGTAGGGCCTAAGTGGCATAGAGCAAAGGTGAACCGTATTTCTCTAGTACCCTGGAAGGACTTCATTTTTTTTACTCCTGAAGCTAAAAAAAATCCCTGGTTTATAGTTCTCCCTCTTCATTGTACTACCACCATGAAAAAATTCCTATGAAATTTTCTATACCTTAATTAATTTTTTAAGGTGTAGAAAAAGAATGGAGTGATGTTAAGTGCCATTGGTATGGGCAGGGTGAGAGCTGGACAAAAGGCTCAGAGAATCTAGTGAAAGGCTAATAGTTTGGGAAACTGAAAAGAGTTACAATAATTTAATCTTCATCAAAAAAAGACAACCAAACTTTTCCTTATTAAAAAAATAAGGAGGTGAGGCACTAGGGAGATGAAGAATTACAGTGGAAATAGAATACAGAGCTTCTTAGGAAATCAGTCAACTAATTTGGACATGTGAAAAATAGAATTTTCTGAAACCAAGGATTTGGGTGGTATGTTTCTATTTCCAACAATCAAAAGAAAAATTGCTACTGATTCAGAAGAAGAGAGTTAAAAGGCTTCAAGGTTTAGAGTCTGGGGGGGCTAAATCTATGGGACTTCTGCTAAATTCTGAGACTTAGAGGGACAATTGTGACAGGTAAGTGGCAATGGTACACTCCACCTTTTGGGATTCTGTGTCCAGAATAGAGTCAACTTTTAATATTGGGGTTAATCCCCGTGTAGCAAACACGAGACTCATGAATGCATTTAGAGTTCTTACTCTGATGCCTAAAACTGAGCACAAGTGTCATTGAATGTTGGGTTGACTTCCTGGGGATGTTGAATAAAAGGAACATCCAGTGATTAGCACACAGCAGGCATCTGAAAGGTGGAAAGAACTTTAAAGAGTGTCTGGTTATGCCTCGTTATTTTACATACAGACACGGAATCCAAAAAGCATAAAACGTCTGCCCCAAGTTTTCATGGGTAGTTAGTGGCCAACCTGGGACTAGACCACAGTTTTCCTGACTGCCTTGCATCCAGTGCTCTTTATAAAGCCAGTGGGAGCTGTGAGGCAATCATCTGTAGGATCACCTGAGTCAGTCAGTTCTCTACCATCTGGCCTAACAGGAAAACAGTGACTCACAGAATCCAATGTTCCTTTGGAATGCAGGAGAGGTGTGCCTTTCTGCTGTGCTGTAAGCCTTTTCAACTTTTGTAAATAAAACCCTATTTTAAATGGCCTGGGAGAGCTGGCAATTTTAAGTGCCTTTCAGGCCAAGGTCATATTTGGTGATACTTAGCACAAGCTTAAGCTGACTGATGGGGTTGCTCATTTAATAGATGGAGAGAGGATTTCTGTACTTGGAACTTCAAATAGTCAGGGATTTTTTTTTTTTTCCTGCTTAGACCAAAAGCCCTGTTCATTTGCATTCTGAAGCACTTAGGAGTGGCAGGAAGAATAAGAGGATGAAATTTGCCAAGGGTAACACATATAAAATGATTGAAAGTTGGCTGTTTGAAAATGTGAAGGTAAAGCTTTCAAAGCCAGACTCCCTTGTTTTCTAATCCAGGAACTCTTGGAAACTCAAGAATCTCATACATCACACCTAGTATCTGGGGACAGATACTTTTTGATAACTTTAAGGCTGTAACAGGTGAAAAAGAGGCTGGTGCCTCTGACACACAGAGCAGACACCACCCTTCACATTAATCTCATCTGTCATCCTGGCCACATCCTAGGAGAACCGTGCCTTCCTCTCCTTACAACCACGCAGGGCACTGCAGAAACACTCTGGGCTACAGCCACCTTTATTCCTGCCACCTCACGCAGGCCTCCAAGTCTGTGAGGCAAAGACACTTAGTTTTCTCTATTTCTAACTATGGTGATGGCTCTGCACAACCAGCAAGCATTTATCTGCAAGTCGGCTATAATGACAATATTCAAAGAAAAGTGAAATCTTAATAACATGCCATTTCCTTCATGTCATTCTTCTGCTCAAAAGTCTTCAATGACTCCTCATTGCCTACATTATATAGTTCAGACAACTGGGGTGACATTTAAGGCCTTCCACAAGCTGACCCCATCTCTCCTTTCCTGTTTCTGAGCCTCACTGTTCTGCTACATAGGCCCTTCCCTTCAGTCATGCTAGCCAACTCACACCCCTCCAAATAATCATGTATCTTTCCCAGCTGAACACATTCCCTCTTTGCCCTACTGTTCATCACCCATCTATGCAAATGCTACTTTGCACATTCAGCTCAAATACCACCTCCTCTCTGAAGCCTCTTTGCTATCCAATGACCAGGATTTCAGGCTTATTTTTTCTCCATGAGAACAGATCTATGTTCTTGATTTCCTCTGCTTTAAATACCCCACACCATCTGGTGCCCATCCTTAACAAATATTTGTTAATTAATGAGCTCTAATTAAGCCAAAAAAAGTTTCCATTTTCAAACCTCTTTAAGATAAGGTAATCATTTGTAGCTGTTATTATATCCACCCAATGGTAACTTCAGCGTATCCAGTATGTTGTTATTGGATTCATTTCTCTCCACGGAAGACCAAACTAGGTCATTTCAAACCTCAGTCACTTTCAGAGAGATTCTAGAAGAGCACACTAAGAGTCAGCAAATAGATCACATTCCCGGATTCTTGACTTGTTATCCAGGTCTGCTACTGAATCAGATTCAGGCGAGTGTGAACTGGAGAAATGAACTAATCATTAGCACCATCCAAACGAAATGAAAGGAGCTCTTTTGCTACATTGGCTGGATATTCAGGTTTGAAAGGAGGGAGTAAAGGAAGAAAAGGAAGAAAAATACAGCTATCAATTGCATTCCTTTCAAATGTGCTTTTCTTGCCTTTTCTGTTTCTATTTTTCACCACCATGTGATGGCACTGTGATGTTTGGGAGGCATTAAATAAGGAGTGAAAAGATGATTTGCCGCAATCTGATGAGAATATCTACTAACATATTTATCACCAAAATGCTCCTCTAATTGGGTCCTGTTTAGTTTGTCCAGAACATAGTTCTTTGCTAAATTAAAAAGTGGTACCCTGCCTGTAAAATCACATCTGATTTCAGGGGTCAGCCCCAGAATAGTCAATATAATCTCATTTCTAGGTCCAGCAACAGGGGTTATTCATTTCATAGACTTCATTTATGGATCTAGTCACATTCTGAAAGACAAACATACCATTTGGAAAGAGGGAAACTGAGTTATGGAGGATATGAGGAAAGTAAAAACCAAATAGCAAATGGGCAGGAAAGCTAATGTGAAAGTTCTAGCTTTCTAAGAATTTATTCTTTTCTTCATTCGTTAAACTAATAAATACTCATCATTCCCTGTGTCACAATTCAACAGTGTCATTTATTCAATCAGACTACCAATTAAGTATTTCTTTTCTGCTAGCTAGTTAACCACTAGATATAACTTCAAACAAAGTCCAAAAGTTACTGAATATAATTTGACTAGGAGGCACAGAAGTAAAAAATTATAAATATTAAGAAAAATAATGAATGTCAAAAATTGTAACATTGGATAATTTTTGCAATGTCAAATTTGTTTATAATAAAGATCTTAAAGTTTTCCTCTCATAGATCATTAATCTGCCTTCATACTCCAGGCACATGGGGGGTGGGGGGGGGTCTTAGTTGTTGATTCCCAGGTGTATCCAATTGAGAATAAGCTTAGTTACAAAAGTAATTAAGGCTGTAGTCTCTAGAGGCAGACATATAGGAATACAAATATGTTAAAAAAAAAAAAAAAACCTAAGTCCAATGTAAACTTAGCCCATATGGCATCTAGTATTATTATTATCCAAATGCCACTTTTGGGTATTTTCTTACTAGATTTCTTTAAAATCCTTTTTTATAGTTGTAGACTACTCTAGACCAATGGTTCTTAAAGGGAGGAGGGAATTTTGACACCCCCCTCTCCCAGGGACATTTGGCTAAGTGTAGGGACATTTTCGATTTTCACCCCTTGGGTAGGTGGATGGGTGAGGGGAGTGCTACTGGCATCTGGTGGGTAGAAGCCAGAGATGCTGCTCAACATTCTAACATGTGCAGAAGACATCCCCACAACAAAGAATTATCTGGCCCAGGACATCAACAGTACCCACTTGGAGAAACCCTGCTCTTGGCCATCATCTTTCATTCTCCTGGAGCCTGGTAATCTCCAAAGAATCAGGGTCTAATTTGAGGCCAGGCTAAGTGTTCTCCAGGCAGGCCAGGTGCAGGGAGCACGCGCTGTGCAAACTCACCAGCTGTGGCTCCCCCTCTTGTCAGTTTCAGCTTGTTGTTTAACCGCTTTGAGAGTCCTTTCTTAGAAATAAAAATCGACACAATAACGGATCATACTTACCTCATAAGGCTGTGGTGAACGCTGAGTCGTTATATATACATTTATATCAAGTTATATGTAGTCATATATAGTTTTTTATATAGTTATATATAGTTTTATATAGTTATATATGGTCAAATATAAATACACTCAGTAAAAAGTCCCTTATTTTCCCCAGCCCGCCCACCTATTCCCCACGCCTCCCGACCCCCATCAGTAACTCCATCCCCAAGGCGCAAGTTCTCTCTTTTAAAACACTTTAATTCCTTTAGTAGTAAAAATGAAGCTAGGGCTGGTAAGTGAGGCACACTCAGAAGCTAAAGGAGCTTGTTTTTCTTTCTCTGAAAGCATTTGTTAAGAATTTCTGCCTGATCCTTCAGCCTCTTGCTGGTTGAATCCTCTCTTAATGTTTAAGACACACACAGAGAGCTATGGCACCAAGACATTTTCCAATGGTTAGGAATGAGAGTTTTTTACATACCGAAAATAACCAGAGGGCAGAGAGCCCTGAAATCCTGTTACATAAGCAGATCTTGGAGGACCGAGGCTGGTTTTTAGGTTCCTTTCTCCACAAGCCAATCTCTGCTGATCCTCCCCAACCTTTGCTGGATTTACCTTAATGCTGCAGAAGTCTCAAGAGGGGCCCCTGGATGCTGCATGCTAGGAGCAGCAGGAGAACTTTCTTGTAAACTAAGCACGGCCGGGGGTGATGAGTGAAGGGGCTGGGTTTTCCTGGCCGGCGGTGGGCTGACCGGGCCGGGGGCGCAGGGGGCGGCCTCGTCCGTCGCGCGCGGGTGAAGGTCCGCCGCCCGCGCTCCTGCCCGCTCCGCGTCGCGTCCGCCCAGCTTCCCCTCCTTTGCCCGGCTTAGGAACGCTTCAGTTTGCCTGAACCGTTATTTAGCTTTTCGAATCCACCTTCAATGATAGCAGTCACCCACAACCCCACCTCGCCCCGTCAAAACCAAAAATAACTCAATTCCCCTTTCCTTCCAATCTTGCGTGCTTGGTGTTTCTCTGCCTCCTGCTAATTTTCTCCGCAACCTTTTCTCCACATGTGGTCTACATCCCTTTCTGTGTTTCTCTTCGTTGTTTTCCTTCTTCCATCCTCTCTGGTGTCCACTCCTCCCTCCGCTGCTGCATCCCCTCCCCCTCCCCCATCTCTCCTCCTCCTCTCGGGCTCCTTGCTCTGCCCTCTCCGCCCCTCCCCAGAGAAGGGTGTCCAGCTCCTCCCGGGGCTGCCCGCCCGCGGCTCCTTCCCTGCCCACCTACTATGAAGAGCGACTCCTCCCACCTGCCCATAAAAGCCAAGTGCATGTTACCAGCACCGGATCAGAGCCCTTTCCTGGTCGTCTCCTGTGGGAGCCCCCATCCTCTCTCCTGGACCTTACGTGCTCAAGGTAAGATAACACTTCTGCAGGCATCTGACCTACTAGGGGTTTCAGCTGGGAGGAAGTCTCCTCTGGTCAGCACGCGTACTGTTTAGTTAGAGCTGATTCTTAGGGATGCCAGATCAGCTGCTCCCTTAACTAGCAACTGGTTGGAAAACAAACTTCTGTTTGAACGGTAAAATAAAAGTTCAATTGGGGCAGAAACAGAAGCATAAATATTGCAAAAACCTTTTCTCTTCTTAAATCACTTTTCCTCTGGTGCTGACTGTTACTGAGGTTAAAATGTATCCGTTTAGGGTGTTTTACTGACATTTTTCATTGTAAAATATCTCATGTATCAGTGGGGGCAAGGAAAACTTTGTCCCATTGTCAAAAATGTGCTTTAAAAGAACACAATTAGTTTCCTAAAAATAGCACAGTCAAAAGGTCTGCTAACAATTTTTCGATGTTTTCCAAAACCCCAAGACAGCTTCTGTAAGTCCTTAAAAAAAAAAAATATCTTTCCAGGTTTAAGTGCTTGGAAAAAATGATTTTGTGAACGGGTGCCCTTTCCACAGAGACGGTAATCAGGTGGCTGGTAGATAGGAGAGAACAAATCCAAGTTTACAAGCTGTGGCAGAATGTGCTCACAAATTTATCTTTTTAAGACACCCTAAAATGAGAATTGGATTGGAAGAAAGTGTATAAAAGGACTTCATGAATTTCTATACACACACCTAAACATAAAGTGTTTCAATATGTTTCACAATAGAGAAAAATACAGGCCAGATTATACAGTACTCTTGTAGACACCAGACAGTTATAAAGAAAGTTCGGCCAGAAGGCTTTGGAGGTTTGACCCCTGCTTGCCACCTTCTTTGCCCTCATCTAGTAAATTAATATGGACCTGATTGGCACCTGATTCTCACAGAGATATCCAGTGGTTAAGCTACCCTCATTTTTAAAGACTGATGTCTTATTTCTGAGGTCTGAGAAGGAGCATTGTGCACCTGTGGAAGGAAAAACATATTCCACTGCTACTTCTGTAAAACCAGACACTTGGTCCATGAAGTTTGCCATCAAAATCTGTGGGCTGTGTGGGATGAAACTCTCTCATGTGGGAGAAAAACCCTCTTCCAGTGTTTCCTCTAGGGAATTGCACAAGCCCGCTTACAGACGGCAAATCAAAGCTGACAGTCAGGAAACCAAACCACTATTTCAGCTCTTAAGGTTCTTAAAGTAAGAGAGGAAAAATTTCGGAGGTTTTTTTTTTTTTTTTTGGTTTGTTTATATTGTTTAACTTGAAAAGGAAAAACTCAGAGAAGCTGTAAAAAATGCTCCACTATTAAAGAGAGTAGAATTATTAGAAGTTTAACTGAGGGTCTTCCAAACTTATTCTCCTATGGTTTGCATATCAAAAGAAATAATAAAGATTTTAAAATTCTGTTTGGCATGGAGGGGATTCAATGCTATTATTCAAATGAAAGAGTTATATGTAAAGCTTTCTGTCATGTGAAATTTTGTTTCATTGGAAAAATTATTGCAAGGAGTGTGGTTTCCTTTAAGAAAATGATATAAAATTACCATTGGCCAAGATAATATGTGACCTGGGCATATTGAAATAGCTTTTATCTTGAGCCACAGTGCAGACAGCTTGCTTCATATCTGATGTGAGTGAGAGATCAACCGTGACAAGAGCACAGGTATGGGACAAGGCCAAACCAAGCGTGTGGTATGTCCAAGTTCATTCTTCTTTTATGGTAGTGCCGGATTCACGCCCATCATCACAAGGGTGAAATACACTGCATCATTCAGCAGATCCCCTTGAGAGAGGTTATCTTTTCTGGGAGGAAAAAAAAAAAAAAATACTGCTCCCAGTGTAAAAGAGCTCCCTGTTGTTCCTAAGTTTGGAGATGTGAAGTGTTCTCCCAGGGTTTGCTTCTGCTTTTCCTGGCAGTTGACCCACTCCATGAGCTCTGAAACATTTAACAGTAACTGCCTTCCCCACGTGCCATCAAGTTCAACGCCCTGAATAACTGGGCAGGAGTATCCTGAATTGCTCATGATCTAACTTCTACAGGAGCCTTTACCAGGTACTTAAAGTGATTCTTCCTTCAGGCAGGATACTTCCCTTAAATGTTTTAAAAACTAGTCAGTGGTGGGATTTCATGTAGTTACCCCAGTGTCTGTCTCCCCTTTTGCACAAAATGTGGAGATATAATGTGAGCCTCTTCTTTATGCCATTGTATGGCTACCCTCAGCTTGGGTTCATTGCCATAACTATGCACCATCATTCCAGCAGGCTTTGAATGACTTCTTTAATGTTTCCCAGAAAAGAAAAGGTGAGTGGCACTGGGTTCACTAGAGACCTGGGAAGGGTACTCTGCTAATTTCAAGGGCCTGCTACACCTAGAGAAACATACCTTTTAGATTTTCTACAACTCCCAAAAGTACAAAATCATATTCCTTTCATAGTCAGAAAGTATATCCCACTGTATTTCCATTTGTGAATCAAAATCAAGGAGAGGAGAATGGGGTTAAGTAGAGAATTGTAAGGGAAACTGAGAGAAATCGCTCCTAGGACGTGCCCCAGGAGGATAGAAAGATCAGAATCTCTGTTACAAATGCAATTTCTTTTTGCCATTATTTATGTGGGATATGAGGAGATGAGGAAAACAAAAATCCATGTCTGCCCTTGTTTTGCTTTCTTAAACCAATGAGAGTATGGTATTTCCAATAAGAAGTTAAGATGCAGCTGTACCATGCCCTTCTCAAATAGAAGAGAACAGCTCAATTCTAAACACCAGAAAGATTGCAGGCCTGCCCCACATTAAAACACACACAATTTTACCAATTATAATTTTAAAAGCTATATCATGGGTATAAGAATCCTCAGAACATACTTTTAACTGATGGGTGATTTACATTAAAAAAAAAAAAAAAAAAAAAAAACCTAACTCTCCCAAAGGACCCAGTGCTGGGTAGTTATTTGAAATTTAGGAGCAGCAATTTACTCCTTCTTATCCATGGTCATCCGCTTTGGAACGGCAATCTGCAGAGTGATTGAGTTGTAGCCATATTTTTCAAGCGTTGTCCTCAAGTAACCCTCTGAGAACTAGGTCTTCCTTCTTAACTAGGCTTTCTGTACCACCAGGTCCCCATAAACACTGACATACATAATTTAAAGGAGGTACAGATCTTGAGTCTAGAGTACAATCTTCTCTTTGAAGAGGTACATTGTTCCAACTATTGAGTGAAAAGAAAAACAAAAGGAGAGGAAAGGAGGAGGTTAATGGGAGAACGACGCCCTTTGGAATTTAGAGATTCTCTTTAGCTTTGTGTGACAAGGACCACTTACTAACGCAAAGCATCCAGAATTTTTTTTAAAGGACCAATTCATAAACTGTCACAAAATAGTGAAGACATAAGGAAAAAGATCTTCCAATGACCTGACAGTCCCTAACAGCAGTTTACACCCTACAGTAGGAAATTAGAGCTCTGCTGAACTTCCCATTTTTAGAGAGACAAGGAGGAAAGAGTGAGAGAATTAAGCATGTTTCAGCACCAACAGAGAGAAGGCTCTAACCTGACATTCCGCTATCACTTTGGTAACTGTGTTTGCTGTTTGAGGAAGGAGATTCTGTATATTCTTTCCTCAAGGAAATAGATTTGCAGGAAGGGAGTCAGACAAGGTCAAGGTCAGAATGTCTATAATCTGAGGGCCCTCTGTATGCAAATCCTCAAAGCCATTAAAATTGCATGGTATCAAACTGCAGTTACTGAAAATAATGTTCCCAAAACTCATCATAGAGTAGTCAGTTAAATAATTATGAATGCTAGCTTATTAATGTAGCTTTATAACTACACTGTAGCAATGTAGCAAAAGCAACTTCCACCACCTATACCTGATTATATAAAATATTGAAACACACCTGATGGTTCACCTTCGATCTCCTCCATTAGTTTTGGGCTCACTTCCATTGTCTTCCCTGGAAAACAAATCTGCCCTTCTGCCCCTCAGCACAGGATTTGCAAATGCAGTCATGACCTCTCTGTGCTATCCCTCTTTTGTTTCACTGGAAGAAATCTCTTCTCAACTCCCCACAGATCAGGTTTCTGGAGTACTGCTCATACTTGAGGCTTTTCTAATTACCAAAATTCTCATACTTCTCTTAAACAGGATGTAAATTTTTACTTCGACGAATAAAAAGGCTTTACATTTACTAAAGCTTAATCCATATACTCAGAAGGAAAAATAAGATAATTTAAAATTGCTGCTTGCCTCCAATAGGCTCTCTGAAATGACGTTTCTAAGCAATTTTATTTACCTAGTCCCTATTCTAACTTCTTATGGATTAAAAAACTTATTTAGAAAATCACTGAATATAAATGTTGGAAGGATCTTTGGAGCTAACTTTAACTGAGGTTCATTTTACAGATGAGAAGAGGTTGGAGAGGTTAATGCATTGCCCAAGGTCACCCAGACGTGTGTAGCAGAACCAGGGCTGGAGCTCACAGAGCCACGCCCTCCCTCCAGGCAGCGCTCTGCCTTGCGTAACCGTAGTGGTCTTCCCCACACAGTGCTATCTCGGATGTCTCTGACTATACTGAGAATCTGGTTGGAACTTGGCATGTAGGGTTCTCAGAAGCCATAACCTGGTAGTACCTCTACAGTGGAACATCTAAAAACCTTGATCCAAACCCCTGTGAAGAGAGAAATCACTGATTGTCATCATCACAGGGACTTCGTATGTTTTTCTCCGTTCCAGAACCTGGCACGTAGTATAAATGTGTTGTGTGGGTGAGTGAATGGGGGGAAAGCTATGTATAAAATATCTATGTTTTTTTACTTGGTCCAGAAAAATCCTTATAATGAGTCTATGGGGACTTATAGGTACTCAAATCTCAAATATTTCAAAGTTAAGATTCTCCCTTGCTTTAGGAAACGTAGGAGCGTTCTTGAGCCTCCTCAATGGCTGAGCCGTTTTCCCGCCTGCAGTACTTTCACTAGTCCTCCCACATTTACCCAAATACTAGAAATTACACTATTTTTTACAGCAGGCTTAAAAACCTAGTTCTAATATTTATGGAACAAAACAAATGTATTATTCTGTGATCAATTTATAGCATAACCTTCTTCTTTTCCCACCCAATGAACACTTGCACCTTCCTAGGTCTTTAATGACAAGAAGGGCAAAATATATGTACAATGGACAGTCAGAGGAAGCTTTGAGGGACATACTTGTTGGGAGGTGTAGGCATGAGATGTGCTGAGACAGGGGGGAGGGGCCGTCAAGGGCTTGAGAGAATAGAGGCCAGATGGTGCAGCCAAGAGTGTCTATTATCCCTCTGAAACAGAAGAGGGAGACACTTGAGAGTTTTACGATGCTGGAGAAGAGACTGAATCAAGTCCCTCTCCAATATTTGGGACTTGAGGAGATCCTACTTGGGTCAACCTTCTGTTGGTTCAACACCATTTGAGGACCGGCTCACATGGGTGAAGACTTTATAAGCATTATATTTATCAAAACTCTTCTTAACCCTTGACTGGACTTCAAATAGGGAAAGAGCCTCATTTGACCTCATTATACTTGACTCTAACCCAGTGTACTAACTCTATGTCATCAAAATGTTCTCTGCTAAGATCACAGTAAAATTTTTGATAGTATATAAAGTCATTCCCATAGAGCAAATGATGAAGGTAGAAAAGACTATTCATGTAGCATTTCTGGAAACAATTTACCCTATATAAGTGGACAGATGTTACCCCAGATGTGTCTTCACTTTCCTCTAAAACATGCCTGACAATTGTTTGCATATCTTTGAAACAATAATTGTGTTTCTGAAATTGATTTATTGTACATTAAAACTTACATAGTCTATGACCAAGCATCATTGTGAAAACATTCTTTTAAGTGAGCCTTTCTTGAAGACTGCCTCTCTTAAGCTCCCTATTGATGTGTTTACATCACAGGATATTTAGGCATTGGCATCATTTGATGTGCTGAGATTAAAGATAATTAATCACTTCATATGCTACTTTTCCAACTCTAACTGA
Organism: Anoura caudifer; assembly: GCA_004027475.1. Classification (NCBI taxonomy): domain Eukaryota; kingdom Metazoa; phylum Chordata; class Mammalia; order Chiroptera; family Phyllostomidae; genus Anoura; species Anoura caudifer. The sequence goes on along the minus strand of PVKU01001496.1, from coordinate 7,748 downwards.
ATAGGCTTGGGTGTGGATGTCAGCTGTTGGCCTCTCTGGGAAATAAAATGGATCCAGTCTGTTGGGGAGCTTCTCCATTCCCCTCTGTTAGCTAGATAAAACAGCTGCTTTTCTGAAAGTCTGGGCCAATGGCCTCCCTAATTAAGACTTCATGTACTAGGGTAACTGTGGCTAGTTTATGCAGAAATTTTACTACCCAGAAGCAGAGTGACTGAGCCATAGCTGCTGTCAGTTCAACAGGAGGACAGTGAATCTTGAGAGCTGGTTGAAGAGCATTGTCCTGGGACAGCCAGGACACATTTGGGTAGTTGTCATCCCATTTAGTATGTTACTCCCATTATTGCCATGTGCACTCTGAAGATAGACCTAACCTTGGTTCATAAATTCAAAGTGATGACTGTATATCGTTAAATTTCTTTAAAGAACTCTACTTAGCAACTATTCATTCTTAAAGTCCAGGGTTCATGGTGTTCATCAGTGCTATAAATTTAAACAACAGCCTCTTGTTAAAAGGCAGACACAAGATAAGGCCAAGAAGTACATGAAGGGAGACTCTAGGTGGAGCTAAAAATTTGGGCTTAGATGGCCAAGATTGTTGAGGTTGGAAGAATGAAGGGAGAAAAGGGATCTGCAGCAAAAAATATGCTATTGGATCCACAATTCCTAGTCAAACAACATGTCTAGGACTCCTTCCAGCTCCCAATTTATTCCAATCCCTTGCTGTTCAAATAAGTGGGAAGGGTAGTCCTTGAGCAGCAGAGGGAACCAGTCTCAGGATAGAAAACTGTTATATTCCCAGAGGACACCTTTAGGTTTGAATTCTTTGATAAAAGGTAGAGCATTTTGCCACCAGTGGCTAAAATGCACCATGGGAGAATGTCCAGGCATCTAGAAGTTTCTTAGAAAGAAAATCAGAGCCATCTCAGAAAATGTTATTTCCAAGGCCACCACCAGCCCACATGAAATGTGCAAGACTAAATGCTTAATTCATTGACAAACTCCAGCAGCTGGGGGTCAACAAGAGGCAAACACAGAGAGCCAAGGGCTCTCATGAGTTTAAAAGGAAGCTGTGGGGCCCTGCTATGACTAGACCCTCCCATCAACAGGAGAAGGGGAAGGAAGCTGGAAAACAGCAGGAGGCAGAAATGAGCCAAGCAGGCTTCTCCAACTAAGATGGCCCAGAACCTGCACTCGTAGGTCAGCGTCTCTCCAGGGAGCAGCCAGAACCCTGCCTAGACCCAAAGGGACTACCTTTCCTTTGAACATTCCCATTGTTCAGCTGTGTGTGGATGGCTTGTTTAGACTTGAGATATTTGCATAATTCAAAATCTTTTGGGGGACAGAGATCAATTAGGACCATAAAGAAAAAAATCCCTGGCACACCAGAGAAGGGCTGCTTGCTTTGTAAAAACTATATAACAGTCACAGGAAAGCAGAGCAATCCTCTTAGGCTATTTCTGATGTCAATAGAGATGACGCTATAAAGTTGGTATGCATGTGGCCTGAGATTCCTGTTCAGAAAATCTTCAGTGTTTTAATTTCAAAAACACCTTGATTCTGGGGCTTTGGACAAGTCATGGATCATCTCTGTGCTATCTTACATAGAAGAACAATTCTTAAATAACCACTCTCTTTACCATTTACAGATATAGAGGTCTTGCCAAGTATTTTCTGGAAAGATGCTACTCATGCATATGTTGTTACTGTTGCTTAGTATAGTAAATGGATTATACTCACAACATCTGGGAATGGCTCGTGGTATTTATACAAAACCAAGTCAAAAAGAAATAAAATTACAAATAAGCACATAACCTTCCAAGATAGAGCAAGACCATTTTTGTGTTTTAGAATACAAAGGACAATTCCACATGTCTCAAAGGGTCAGACAAGGTCAAGAGTAAGTAGAAAAGGGAAAAGAAAACAATTGTGGCTTAAGAGTCTCAAAAGGCCTATATATTCACTTGTCCATATTTTGACACCAATCAAAAGATAATTCCTCACACACACAAAGAAAAGGTTTTGCAATTTAAAAACTTTATTTTAACTGGAGAAAGATGAAGTTTTTGATAATGACTGTTATACTGAGTAAATCTCTGAATGCTCCTTTTCAACACATTCCAAAGAGTGTTTCACAACAGTAACCCCTGGGACATTAATATATATTTATGCATAAAAAGGTTGTGTGGTCAAATAAATTTTAGGAATACTCAAGCCATATGATCAATTTTATTCACTGCAGGGCTTCACAAATACTTTAATATGCTATGTACATTTTCATTCTTCAAAAACATTACAGTTAATAAGCGTGCCCTAAATTGATTCAATGACAAATCTTCCCAACCTCAGAGCATCTCTTGGGGCTGGTATTCTATGGAACAGTTTGTGAATCACTGTACTGCTTCATTACTTCAAGATCTACTGGGACATGGTGCTTTCATTGTTGCTAATTATTATGTAATACACATTGACTCTCAGTATAGGTTATGCGTTATGTCAAACAACAAAAATAAGAAACAGTCCCAGTGTGATTTCCAAACCCAGATGAAAAAAGAAGAAGCATATGAACGTGTCTTTGTAGTAGTAAGAATAATAGCAGAAATGTCAGAATAATTTAAGGGTTTTTAAAATTCTAAATAGATGGATGGATGGATGGAAAGATAGAATAAAAGAAAGAGAGGAAGGGAGGTTGAAGGTTGAACAGACTGAAATGATCTCTTCTTTCCCACTGTCTAGATATTGTATTATAAATAGACAAATGGCAACAGTAAGCAATAAGTCCAGTAAACAAAAAGCCTAGATAATTCCCTGAATTAGCTCAACTATCTGTAAGCTGGTAATTCTGTTTCAGCTTAACCACTATTAATTGAGATCATTAGGCAAACATCTTCCTTGAGGATTTACTTCCACACCATCAATAGCAGCTACTTCTTATAGTAAAAACACACTTACTGATATTTTAATATATCTTGCTACATTGGAGATTATTTGGTTTATCTGTGACACTCAGACCTCCCACGCCCGGCAACTTCCCCATTTCTCTTAGGGCCCTACTCTGGGAATTCTCTTTCCCTTCACAATGATAATGCCTGGAGGCTAATATTCTTTAAGAAAATAAGCAGCTCACAGTCATCCAAGAAAGAAATTCAAACTCACCATTACTAGTTAATAATAATAGATATTATTTATTAAATGTCTAACCAGACCATACATCAAGCTGGTCCCATTATCTCTGTTCCTTATATTAACCGTACAAGGGTGGTATTACCATTCCCAAGTTAAAGATGAGAAAAACTGAGCCTCTGCTTGGTCGAGCAGTTTGCCCAAGGTCACACAGCTGGGAAGGGGCAGAGCCAGTATACCTATCAGAATCCCACTCCAAACTCCATAGCCTCCCGGCTCCTCCATGCTGCCTTTCACGGTATCATGTCCTATCATAAATGGGAGGAAAAACTCCCTGTGACAATGCCTCTGACTCATAAAGTGAGAGAATTCCGGTGGCTCTGTTCCTAGACACTGCCGACTGGCTCTGTTTCTTGTTTAATACTGTTTTTAATTTCTTTTTCTTTCTTGTATTTTTTCCTAAAAGCATGCTGTCATTTCAGAGCCAAAAAAGTAAGGGCTGTGTAACCAAAAAAAAAAAAAAGCCCAAGAAAACCAAAACTATCATTTTTCTCTAGGATGATTTGTAAGGGCTAAGGTTTCTCTGTAAGTTCTCCCCAAGTTGCTTGGCATTGATCTTGTAAAGAGAGTGACAGCCTAGCCTGTCACTCCTAAGGCAGTAGAAATCCCCATGATTATATGAGAAACAGACTAGAACAAAGGTACTACGACACATTAAAGATACTTGAATCTGGTTCATCAGAACATTCTCTTTGGCCTTACATTTACTACAGTCCATCGCCAGATGGTGAAAGTCAAGACAACTTAAATGATTCCCCCAGGCCAAATGAGTAAATGTCTATGTTGTCTGCACCTACTGCTTAACCTGCCATGAGGGTATATCTAGAAATAAGTACATCTTGAGCCCTTCCTCCATGTTGTGCCAAAGACAAAGGAGGAAAGAAGGTCTAGCTGTTTCCATATGGTCACGTTCTGCTAAACCTTTTTGCCTTTGTATTTGATCTGCCCTCTCTGCATATTGTATTCCCTATTTAATCTACTGAATTAATCTGCACTCCTCCCAAATTCGGATCAGGTGCCCTCCTCTGAGAAGATACACCTGCAGCCAGCCTGCACTTGGCTGCGCTGTGCACCTTCTCCATACTCCCTAGCACTCTGTGCATGGTCACTCTGTAATGGCCTTGGCTTGTTTTCTGTGTGAGACCGTGGGCTCCTTGCACAAGGGTTTATGTCTTATCTATGCACCCTCAATACTTAGCACATAATAGGAGCTTAACAAATGTGAACAAGAGGAAAGAAAAAAAGGAACAGGGTAATAAAATGCAGTGATGGTGAATGAGAAGGCTCTACAATGCTTTTCTCCATACCCATATATTATTCCAAAATACGGTTTGATCTAAGTCCGTTTGTGTACATGCCCACACACACAGTGTTCCTGGGCTCGGTTCTAGAGCTACAATGGGGCATACAGTGACCTCGCATTGGTATGCTAACATTAAATATTACCTTCTGTATACCAAATTACATAAGAAACAATTATTTGCTGCCTGGTACCACTGTCCCAGACCTGTCAGTACTCTGCTCAGAAATATCCAGTGGGATTCTGAAATATAGAACAAACAGCTTAGTTTGACATTCATGTTCCTCAACCTCTATCCAATCCACCTTTCTGTCTGTATCCCTTTCCAGCCTGTAACAAGAATTTGATCTAAGCCACATCGGCTATTATTCCCCCAAACATTCCTTTTTCCTTTCTCCACTGAATAGCCCCCACTGTCTGTTTCATTTGTCAAAATAGCCATCAATCCAAGGCCCTATTCAAGTTTTCCAAAATATTGCATTCTGCATTGATCTTTCACTATTTTCATTTGACAAGCAGTTGCTATAAATGTCAGCTATGTGTTGCCTATACACTATACTGAAGAAATCAGGGCTATCTACTAGAACTTCCTGCAATGATGGAAACATTCCAGAGCTGAGCTGTCTGACATGGAAGCTACCAACCACACATGGTTCCTGGGCATTGGAAATGTGATTAATGTGACTGAGGTACTGAATTTTAAAATTTTATTCTACTATAATCTTTTTATATTTGAAATGAAATAGCCATGTGTAGCTAGTAGCTACTGTGCTGGACAACACAGAATGTTTAAATGTTCATGTACTGTGCCTCATATCCCTTGATGAAAATGTAAACTGCTGGCAAAGTTGAATATGGTGCTTTTTTGTTTCCCAGTAAATGCCAGGGCCAGGTTAGTGTTCATTGAATGTTTTGTTCAATGCATTGCTTGATTGCTGGGCCTACCTGTAATTGTTGTATCATCTTAAAGAAATCTCCCCAACATAAATAATTAAAATAGTACAGATGGCATCTGCTTTTTATTTTAATGGCTTAAACTGACTCAGAATGACACTATATCACTATTTGGATTCTTTATCACAAAATGAGATGAAGACAATTTGAACTGAGTCTCTGAAAGAAAAAGGTCCATTATTCATTACCACTTCTTCCCTTTTGGAAGAAAAACATGTTTAAATACCTGCTGAGATGTAGAATTGCTTCAATTTTCAATATGACCATTTCTACTGAGAAAGGTTGTCCCCAGGTGTCTAAAACAAATTCAGTTAACAGATTCTTTCTTTTCTTTCTCTCTCTGAAAGCCCATCACTTTCTGAAGGAAGTTCTTTATCATAGATTTTCCAGAGCATTTTTGTCTCTATTTCTGGTGAACAACCTGAAGCACTTTGGAAAAGATTAAATCCTCCACCAGCAGGTCAGGGGAGGTAGCATGTCTTCAGAATTTGACAATGCTGTGCCCCTGGCACTTGCTGGCTTACCGGCAGCCCTTCAGGAACAATCATGCCAACAGGCCAACCATGCAATAAAACCCAGTGCCTGGCAAAGCCAAAAGCAGAGTGATCAAACCTCCTGGCTGCAGATTAGATTCCGACTTATTAATAAGCCTTCAGAAAATAAACCAGAGCAAGTCTCTAACAGCAACAGTTTACAGGAGATGTTGGATGATTTCAGAGCTTGGCCACACCGCATGCCTTCCTCCTGACTCAGTTAAGAACGGGACAAGGGCAGAGGAGACTCTCAAGGAGCCAGGACAATCAGCTGCATCTTTTCCATTCACAGCTAAGTTTATTTGGAGTGACTGGAAAAACCTTCAATGAAAACTTTTTTAAAATAATAGAAGAATTTACCCTGTTATCATGAGCCAGACAACATCGAGAAATAATTATGAGTCTGTATTTTACCCTGCCTTATAAAATATTTACAAATTGCAGCATAAGCAAGCTCTAGAGTAAATAGTAAAGATAGCAATAACATTGCACTTGTAAATTTTTTATATTTAGCCATAAAAGAATCACCATGTGTTTAAATCACATGTGAATACATATGAATAAAATTCTCATCTGCAGATATGAGCCAGTGACCAAAGAAAGAATCCATTAGTCCTTTTGTTTTTATGAATCTTGTTTCTATGAAATGAAATTTACTATCACCATATCAGCAAAAGTACTAGTAAGTATCTTAATTCAAGAACTTTTAAACATGAAGACAATGAAGATGATAATAAAGTAACCTTTATAGAGAAATGTATAGTTTATGGCCTGAATTTTATATACATTCCTTTATTTGAATTAGATAAAGAAGGATTTTATATACATTTTACACATGGAGAAGTGGAAACTTAGAAAGGTTAAATAAATTTTACAACATCATGAAGATAGCAAGTGCTAGAGATGAAATATGAGCCTGGATCACCCCATTCCTAAAGTCCTTTCTATTAAGACAGACTGAGCCTTAACAGTATCATATCCAAGAATAGTCCAGAGCATCCTGGCAGCATAAATGTGAAACTGTAGCAAAGAAAAACAGAATGGCCTGTAAAGGTTACTTAATAAACCAGATTCAGTGGTTGAAAATGTGCTTTTCTCCACGACCTTTCCAACACTTGTTGTTTGTTGCTTTGTTTATGATGGCCATTCTGACTGGTGTGAAGTAGTATCTCATTGTGGTTTTAATTTGCATCTCTCTGATAGCTAGCAATATTGAGCATCTTTTCATGTGTCTCTGGATCCTCTGTATGTCCTCCTTGGAGAAATGTCTGTTCAACTCCTTTGCCCATTTTTTAATTGGGTTGCTTGTCTTCTTATAGAGTGGAGTCATGTAAGTTCTTTATATATTTTGGAGATTAAACCCTTGTCTGAGGTATCATTGGAAAATATGTTTTCCCACACAGTTGGTTCTCTTTTTATTTTATGGAAAGCAGTATGGAATTTTCTAAGAAAACTAAAGGTGGATCTACCTTTTGACCCAGCAATACCACTGCTAGGATTATATCCTAAGAACCCTGAAACACCAGTCCAAAAGAACCTGTGCACCCCTATATTCATAGCAGCACAATTTACAATAGCCAAGTTTTGGGAGCAACCCAGGTGCCCATCAGTAAATGAATGGATCAAAAAACTATGGTACATTTACACAATTGAATTCTATGCAGCAGAAAGAAAGAAGGAGCTCCTACCCTTTGCAACAGCATGGATGGAACTGGAGAGCATCATGCTAAGTGAAATAAGCCAGGAAGTGAAAGACAAATACCATATGATCTCACCTTTAA